>JASDQU010101370.1:422466-435152 GCA_032191745.1 Picea mariana
CTTACACTACAGTTTAAACGTTTCAGAATCGTGCTTATTCATTCCTCAACAGACTCAATTTCCAGACTGTTATCTTTTTATGTTGGTGAATGTTAACGCAGTACTGATGCCTGTAGGGTTAGTATATGCATATGATTGCTTGGATTTTCATTTTTCATTTCGAACATAACTCAGAATAGCATGCATTTTGCTTTGTTAGACAGTAGTTTCCTTGCGTGCTTAGAATAGATAGGTTACAGTTAGAATAGACGGAGCTCCTGGTACCAGTTAGTAGCATAGTACTCTGTTTTACTGTAGATAGCATTAGATTTGTTTTGGATGCTCAGAATGAATGCAGTTTCGACAGTACCTTGTGTGTTATGACTTAAACGAAAATGCTGATAGTAGATGGTTGAACATAGAGGTAGAATGATTTTGTAGAACTGCGCTTTTGAATAGAAATAGCAATATTAGCATCGGAGCACAAGACTTTTTTTTTTTCTGTTGATGATTTAGATAGGAAATGCTCAGTTTTAAGTTAGTCATTAAAATTCAAGTTCTTAGAATAGGTGTGTGTTTTATTCTTAGGATAGCATTCAAATAAAGACTAGACGCTTGCCTGCACATACTGTGTATCAGCTCGAAGTTTACCAACCCTGGTTTGACAATTTAGTGATTCAAGACACTTAAAAGCTTCAATTTAGCAGCCTGACAACTGTCGTGTCGTTCATATATTCAAGATAAGTCCAACCTAAACAAGCCTGCTATTGAGTCAGCCATATGTAGTTATAAATTTTCTATCATGTCAGCCTTCCCTGAGTCAGTTCCAAATCACTTCATACTCTGATCTACTTCAAATATATTTCATATTTCGTGTAATGGGGAATACATCAAGTCCCTCCTATGACGAGTCTTTCCTTTCGTCTTCAACTCATTATCCAGGAACAAGATTTAGAAATCATTTAGTACTTTAGAGCTTGCATGCCTCAATGACATGTTTCTTCGCTTTCAACAGTGGGTTCACATCATTGACCTCTGATTGGAAGATTCCATTGAGTGTTCGACTTCAAATCATTTATTCACATTTGTTAGATTGTACTAGAGTACCTTGGGAGTCATTTACATCAATGGTGATTTCCCTCGCACTTGTTAATGATTTTCATTAATGACTGGTAATCAAGTGATTTATACCATGTTCGACTTCGACACCTGTAATCACATGGCTAGATTCATACTTACAGACGATGGAAATGAAGACCCTAGATCTCATCATCTTGGTCTAGGTTGCAACAGAGTATTCATAAGTTTTTATTGACACATAGATCCACTATGTATGTCTTGTGGCAATGTCTGAATTTGAATTCTTTTAGAGCATAGATCCATAGTGGATTTTTGGTGGCTATGCTGAATCATGATGACATGGATCCACAATGTATATTTAGTGGCCATGACTGACTTGACACTTATGATTATAGTCACTTGTAGTATGAGCATGGGAATGTCTACCTCAGAAGATGGTATGTTATTATGTAGATGCTTGATTTTTTGCAGGTTCCCGATCGATGCGCTTCTTGTTTTCGACACAAACATTCTACAAAGTATTTCAGCTGTCATAAGTTCCAGTTTCATACTTTGGGGAGAAATCTGTTACACATTATTTTGGTCACCCTAGTGATCAACTAACAACATGTGCTCATGTTCCCTGCAAATATTAAAAGAGACTTTCTCCATGAGAAAAGTGATTTAATTTTCCTCTTTCAAAATCTATAACAAGGAAGGTCGTCGCACCCTGTTGTATTCATGGGGTGCGATGATGCCTGATCATTTCACTCTGCACTAAAATTGGACTGCGATGTCGTCACAGGCTCCCTGTGCATAGGGTGTGACGATGCTTAAGCAAAGGAAAAATCAAAATCCACGAATGTTCTAGAAGGGAATCTTCTAGAAGATGAGGTGGACTCCGATTTGTTTGGATATTACTCGCTTCTCTAATTTAGTGGGATCATCCTAATCCCCTCATCCATCTCTCTTTCACCATATATAAAGAGGGATCTCTTATGTAAAAGGATAAGGTTTGCAAGGGATTGCATATGCATGAAGAGTTCTACTACATATTATACTTGAGAGCTTTGCTTTAGTTCTCTAAGTCAGATTGTGGATCTTCTTCATCAAAGGCATTGGAGCAAAGGTGTGTGTGTTGGAGAAAATATCCATTGAAAGGGACCTTGCAACATCAAGTCATGAGTTGCATTCTCCACTTTCCATTTAATATATTGCAGCAATATATTTCTTCCCTATAAAGGTGTCTTAACTTTTATTGTATAACTCCTTGATCTTATACATAGGATTCATTGGAATATATATATATATATATATATATATATATATATATATTTGTTCTCTCTCTTTGTTGGTTTGTGTTTCTTAAACAAGTTCACCATCCCATGAACTCAAAGGAGGAGCTACAAGGACGACACTAGCGAGGATCAAGCGTCATTTAAATGGTATGTCACTTGTACCTCTTAAAACTAGTTTATATGACAATGAAGTCTAAGGTGAAGTGTGTATTTTGTCTTGTTTTGTTCTAGATTCCTATGGAAGTTAGAGAGATCAGTTTGTGTTTGCACTTACCGATTAGTCCGATAACAACATATCTTGGTGATGTTGGTACAAGTTGAGACACATGGTTGATGTACTTGGTATGGTACATGGTTGATGCATGGTATGGTACAAGTTTGATACATGGTTGATGCACATGGTATGATACAGGTTGATGTACAAGTTTGATACATGGTTGATGTACATGGTATGGTACATGTTGATGTACATGGTATGGTATAGAATGATGTGCATGGTTGGTACAGATTGATGTACATGGTATGGTACAAGTTGATGTGCATGGTTGATTCATGGTTGATATAGGTTGATGTACATGGTTGATGCACATGGTTGATGATTGATGTACATGGTTTGGTGGTGGTTTTTGTATCCATGTGAGTGGATCTAGTTGATGATGGTATATCAGTGATGGTGATAGTGACAATGACAGTGACATGTTGATGAGATAGTGATATTGGCAGTGACAATGACAATGACAGGTCGACAGTCACATCTTGATAGTGGCAGTGATTGTGGTATTGATAGTTGGTCTACACTTAATTTTAGGGTGGTAGGACGGGGCAAGGAAAGGGGGTTGTAACCTCCTTCTGGTTGGTGCCAGAGAACACAGGGAGTTTGAGCTTACTTAAGGTTGGATCCTGATAATCAGGGGATTTTAGTCTCCTTATGTTTGGAGCCAAATGATTTAGGGAGTTGTAGCTTCCTTCAGGTTGGAGCATGTAAATAGGGGGTTCTAGTCTCCTTCCATTAATAGCTAGAGAATTGAGAAGTTGGTGCTTCCAATGAATTTATTCTTTGATATATAATAAAAACATTATGTGGTTTTCTCCCATTGATGTCAACAACAGTGATTGATGTCAATAGGTGTGATGGGTGCATCTACACGAAGCCCTAGAGGTGTGGTTATGGAACCCAAATTTGATCGAGGAATAAGGACATGAACAACAATGCAAATGCATGTAATACGTTCATAGATGGATAGTAATTGCCATTTAATTTCCAGTGATAGGTGGTATGCCACGTCATTCCTCATGGTTGAGGAGTTATGGCCTTGTGAAGTTGGAAGCYCTGACGAATGATTATGAATCCCTTAAATAGTTACAAGTCTTACTCCAAGGGTAAAGTGGTTGTAACAAGAAATCCCTAAAGYAAGGAAATAAGTTAGCTTGAAAAAGTATAAATACACCACAAAAAGTCCTTCATAAGAACACACACAAGTTCAATGATTATCTATCTTTCGAGTGATGTTTTTGTTAAATATTTCATAGAATATATGAGTTAGCAAAGTACAAGAAATCTAAGGCAACAAAGGAAATTGAAGGGAAAAGTCTGAAGTGATCAAACTAGATTTTTGAGGTTATTCATGGGTCATAGTGGACAAAGTAGCGGGCATCCACGGGTCACGGTGGAGAAAGTAGCAGACATCCACAGGTCACAGTTGAAAAAGTAACATATATCCGCGGATCACAGTGGAGAAATTAGTTGATATCCACGAGTCACAGTGGAGAAATTAGCAAAAATCCATGGGTCATAGTGGAGCAAGTAGCGGATGCTTTTGAAAAAGCTTGAAGAAGGTGCCATCTTGTTGATTCTGAAGTTGAGGAAGGTTTGTTGGTATGAGATGATATGCACCAGGTCCTATTCATGAGCAAAGGTATGTTTTACATGTGTTTGTTTGAGGCTTGTTTCATGGATGATATGGAACATGCTTAAGGAATTTCTTGGAACCCTTGTGGTACATGGTACATGGTTGCATATGGTTGAGGTGATATTGATACATGTTTGACAAATATTCTTGGTACTTGGTACATGGATGTTATGGTTCATTGTTAAAGGCACATATTTGAATTGGCATATGCATGAGGCACATTCATTGGTACTTTGTTGAGGCACTTCATTGTTGATATCTTATGGTACCTGGTGTATGACATGATTGAGACATATCATGAGTGATATGGCATATGCTTGAGGCACATATCATGGTATATGGTTAATGGATGTTGGAACATGCTTGAGGCACATGGTTTGAGGTATATCTTGGATGCATATCTTGGTGATGTTTGTACAGATTGAGACACATGGTTGATGTACATGATATGGTACATGGTTGATGTACTTTGTATGGTACATGGTTGATACATGGTATGGTACAAGTTGATACATGGTTAATGTACATGGTATGGTACAAGTTGATGTACATGCTATGGTACATATGGATGTGCATGGTTGATGCATGGTTGGTACATGGTATGGTATAGGTTGATGTGCATGGTTGATATAGGTTGATGTACATGGTTGATGCACATGGTTGATGATTGATGTACATGGTTGATGTACATGGTTTGGTGGAGGTTTTTGTATCCACGTGAGTGGATTTGGTTGATGATGGTATAACAATGATGGTGACAACGATAGCGACCATGACGATGACAGTGACAATGAAAGTGATAATGACAAGTTGATGAGACAGTGATGGTGGCAGAGACAGTGATAGTGATAGTGACAGAGACAGTGACAGTGATAATGATAGGTTGACAATGACATGTTGAAAGTGGTAGTGATTTTGGTAGTGACAGTTTGGTCTACACTTGTATTTCAGGGCGGTAGGACGGGGCAAGGAAAGGGGGTTGTAGCCTCCTTCCGGTTGGTGTTGGAGAATACATGGAGTTGGAGATTCCTTCATGTTGGAGCCTAAGAATCAGGCGGTTGTAGCCTCCTTTTGGTTGGAGCCATAGAATTCAAAGAGTTGTAGCTTCCTTCAGGTTGGAGCCTGTAAATAGGGGGTTGTAGCCTCCTTCCAGTTGCAACTGGAGAATTGGAAAGTTTGTGCTTCCAATGAATGTATTCTTTGATATATAAGAAAATCATTCCATAGTTTTCTCCTGTTTGGGTTTCCATGTAAATTCTAGTGTATTGTGTATTTGATGTGATGATGCTTATGTTTATATGATCGTGATATATTGAATGTAATCATACATGATACATTGATTATATATTGCTGATAAAGTTGAAGTTTATATATTGTGGTTAAAAATGGTAAAAGTGCTCATATCACCCCCCCTCTCAATATTCCAACAACACTATCAACATATAACTTAGATATCTTAATAAATGTAGCAGAGAACACATAATAACTTCATATTTGAGACTTTTTGTTCAATTTTGAATTCAAAATTTTGGCAAATTTTTGGATCAGTGTTTATATATTGCCTTGGCTGAAGATACTAATCTAGTTGCATGTAGACATGCAACACCTTCCACATGGGGGAGATGTTAGGCCTTTTTTTTTTTATGTTGTCTTCATTGTTAATTAAGCCATTTTTTAGTCCATCCTCCTCCTTTTTTACCTTATCATTATCAATTTTTTCCAAATTCCTATTTCTACATGACATACCATTCAAGAAAATTTAAAGGTATTACGTTGTTTTTATTTACAATTTCCTAATTCTTATAAGAAAAATGAATGTTAAAAGTCATTTTACTAACCCGGTTTTACAAGAACCGCAGGACAATGTAACCGGTCATTGGTTTGTATAGCAGCGCTGAGCCAAATTCAAATTTTCCACCTCGAGGATGTTGTAGGTACTCCCATGGTACTTAGGCACCTTCCAATCGTCAGAAATCCTCATTCCACACATTGGGAAGGCAGGGTCAAAGTATGGTAAACCTAGGCTATTCAACGCACAAGGAACGATTTCCAGAAACGAAGTTTCAGATCGTTTAAGGAAACGATTTCATGCACAAGTGTATTGTAGGAACGAGTCAAGGAAGAAATCTATTCCATATTGATTGCACTCAAGCCATCATATTTATACATGAGTATAGGGATGTGTTAAACCGTTCATCCTCTATTTCTAGACTATACTCTAGTTAGATAGTGTGCAATCTCATTTATTGGGATATGATATTATCTGGTGAACCTCCTTCTAATCATTGTGTGTGTGTGAAGACAAAATACGAGGTTAATGATGGAAACACGTTACCAAGAATTAACTATGTTCACTCTATAATTTTCTTCATTTAATATAATACATGCTCCAACAAGCTTTGGCATTTTATTAATCTTTGTGTTCTTAGCTAGATCATGTGGTGTATTTTGGGGGATGAGGGCCCCCTTTTTAAGAGTATTTTCACCTTTATTTTTTGTTTTTATATTTTGTATCAACATTTTAGTGTTATTGTTATTTACTTATGTGTGATAGTTAAATTATTTATGTGTGATTACTTACTAATTGCCTTTACTATAGAATGTTGATTTACAATTGAAGTGTTTTCCCATTTAATTGTAAACCCAATTGATTAAAACGGAGTACCCATTGCAAGTAATGTCTGCAAATATATGCGTGTAACTTTAATTTCTACAATTATAAATCGAGGTGGTTGATAATTCAAAGATACTTGTTTTTATGTAGATTAACTCTGCAAATTCCTTATTCGATTTTTTTTTTTTAGGTTTACATTGAATATGCTTGCAAGTAGAAATTATAGTCTAGACAGATAATATTCTAAGTGATAAATAAACTAATTATGCACATATGTTTGCACTTCACAAGTTTACGTAACCTAGTTGATAATTAAATGTAACAAAATATATACATATAGATTGACTGATAGGGGGCATGTCATAGGTGCAAGAAGATAGGAGCAATGTGGACCCGAACACCTATTATAGCTAATACATAGGGGTACCATGGTCATTTCCCTAAAGTAGTGAACTAGAGAGTCAAAAAATTGGAAAAGAGGGTTAGAGAGAAAAGAGGGGAAACTTCTAGTAATAGAATTGAAGAAGAGGTGAGCCTTTGGATTATCGGTTTCCCTAGGAACAAGGGCACTAAGTACTTGAAAACTATGGATTTATATTGGCATGTAAGGCTCTAGTTTCCTACACCATTGAACAAAAAGTTTCCAACATAATGAGATTCTAAGGAAGCTTGACCAACGAGACACAAAATATGAAAATTTAATTGTTGCAATATGGGAGTCAGAGGTTTCTAATGTGGAGGTAGAGGGAGATGAGTATGAAACATAAGCTAGTGAAGAGGATCTATAAGATAGAAATAGAGGAATGGTCCAAATTGGGGTAGCTACCAA
The DNA here is from genome assembly GCA_032191745.1 of Picea mariana. Taxonomy (NCBI): domain Eukaryota; kingdom Viridiplantae; phylum Streptophyta; class Pinopsida; order Pinales; family Pinaceae; genus Picea; species Picea mariana. Next base: position 430,156 of record JASDQU010101370.1, read on the forward strand.
GGCTCCATAAGCATGGACCAATCTACCAAACTTCATCATTGTTGATTCTGACTTTGTGCTTGAGGATTAACTCTTGTTCTTACAGGGAATGAGGCTATGTTTAGTTTTGTTCTATCTTTTTGTTTTCAATGAATAGACCCTAGGTGGTCTTGGCTTTATCTTAGATGGTTTCAAGTTTTTGTTAAATCCTTATGGAGGAAAATACTTATCAACATACATATCATATTATTTTTTTCATCTCTAGGACAAATTCCTTAAAGGGAAACATGCAATGATGATTGTATGTAATTTTGTTTATAAGTGATATGAAAATTGACTAGCTTACAAATAACACACACTTACTATTCCATTATTCCTCCTTTTATAGGAAAATACAATCATACATAGATGACCATAATCAAAGTTGGATATGTCACCAATGAATTAAAACATTTTAAATGCCAACAACCTACCAACTGAAATAATTGATAAGAATTCATTCATATTCATAGTTTATGGAGTCTTCTATAAAATACAATAAATGTTATGATATTTAGACACTGAGAGTACTTGGTTAAGCTCAACTTGGTCTAATGTAATATTAGGTCAAAGTGTGCTTGTAGTGTGTTTCTTTAGTGCGTTTATATATTTTACTAATCCGACGATCACAATCATGTCCTACACATGAGTGATTTGACAGTTCAAACATACTTGATCCATGGCTTAGCACTCGATTGATCCATGAAATCTATTTAAATGGTATGGAGGGTTGTTTGTCAATAATCAATATTCAGAGATGTTCATGTAATATATTCATTTTTTGCATTAATATATTGTCTCAAATGGTTGTGTTGGTTGGGGCCATGCACTCTTTCCCTCTTTGAAAGTTTTACATAAAACACTTATGTACTAATCTTTGATCTATGTGTGTGTTGTTGTTAAAGTGTTCATCCTATGTGGATATACAGTGTTGTTCAAACATGGTATTAAATCACATTTAAAATTTATGCTCCTCTATTAATCAAGATGTTGTTTTAGTATTATCAAATGCTTGAAAGGAAGGTTGTTTCTATATTTTTTCAATATTTTGTTGGAATATTTGTAGCTTCTGAGCTTTTCTAGGTTGAATGGAGCACTCCATTACATTCGGAGTGTCATTTGTAGTTGGAAACCATTTTCATTTTAGTTGAAAAGGTTTCTATTTGTTGAAGTTACGAGGATTTCTCTTAAATCTATAAGTATAAAATTCATTTTTTTTAAAGTTTTTTACCTCTTTTATGTTGTGTTAATTTGTTATTTATGTTTTTTATTTATATTTTTGGGTTGCTTCCTTTTTTATCTATGTATGATCTTTTTCCTATGCCTTGTGAGATATTGATAAACCAGAAACAAGGAGGAAAATACTTTTTGATCCATGTATGCTCTTTGCCTTGTGTCTCAAGCGATCTTTGCAAATCAAAATTAGGAAGGAAAGTTGAATTTTCCAAGTAGACTCACTGAAATCTAACCTGAGCATATAAGGGTTCAAAAAGTATTTTATAAAAAAATTGGAAATCTTTGTTTGTTTTAATGTGTGTGGCGCATGAGGATGATTGTCGGTAAAAATAGGGTTTTTGAAGTAAGCATGCACTTTGAGGAGGCCAAGTGTAAAAAATATTTCTCCTTTGTAATATTGACATAATTTTGTTATACCTTGCTTGATTGGAAGTTACATTTTAGAAATAGAGGTCTTGAATTCATGTTTTTTCATTTTTAAGTTACATTTTGTGAAAGTACATGCAACTTAAGTTATAAATTAACTTTATTGCAAATGCATCTTATTTAAGTTACAAAAGTAAACTACTTAAATCATAAAGAAATATTATTGTAAAGTGAACCTTATTTATATTATAAAATCAACTTATTTGTAAAAATGACCTTATAGGAGAAAGCAAGAGGAGGGATTTTTTTTTTTTCACTTTTTACAAATCAACCACCTCATTGTGCATCCACTGCCACATGGGGAAACCTCCATCTACCATGTGACACCTTGGTTGACATTTTGAATTTTTATATCCTTCTTCACACAAGCATAACTCTATCATTGAGAGTACGTTTAAAATTATTTTTTAAAATTGTCTATGTTTTCAATATATTTCCGTCTGAGCTATTAATTTCTAATTTTAAATTCATATCACTTCCATATTTTTTAATATGGCCAATTCAAGTGAGATCCTACTCAAAAAACATATTATTTTACTTGGAAATCTAGTATGGAATATTTATTAAGAAGTAAGGGACTTTATCAAGCACCTTATGAATGAAAGTTGTCCCTAGAGATGCATTAAAAATATTTGAATGGGACAATCAAAATGAATCAACACATGGATTCATTGGGATGTCGATTTCAAATGAATTTCAGTTTCATCTTCAAGGGATTGAAACTCTGATGTTTCTTAGACGAGGTTGAAAACTATGTTTGGTAAACATAACTAGATTCGAGCACACCAGCTAAAAAATCAATGGATTTCTTTGAATCCTAATGATTTTAGTTTTTATTTGCATTGATGATTTATTTCGAAGTTCAAAACACTTAGGCTCTTACATCTAGATTAACAAGTCAAGAAAGAATGTGATCAACTAATTTTTGTTATTATCTCTAAACTAGGACATGCATGTTCTATTTTTGTAACCACTTTTCACTCTACAAAGAGGACTTTATTAGTCAAGGTACTACATACAAAATACCCTATTTTGAAGTATTTTGTTATTCTTTAATTAGAGAGCGAGACAATATATTCCACCTTGGATTGATCAACATTGTAGGTACATATAACCAAGCCTTAGTGGCTCAATAGCGTCGAGGCCCCAAGCATCAGAAGAAGCAACATCCTTGTAACAACAAACAGTGACAAGGGTCCTAAACTCTTTTAGGAAACCCCTACTCCCAATGGTGATAAAGGAGCCGAGTCAAAAGGAAAGAAAAATAATAGACATTGTAATATTTGTTGGAAATATGGCCACACAGAGTCTAAATATTTCAAGAACATGGGAGCCTTAGATGAAACAACGAAGAAGAACAACATCAACCTAAATCTTTCTTCTTTTAACTCTTCTTCGAAATATATTTTTCATGGAAATACTCTTTCTACCTATGAATTTTCTTTTAATGCAACATCTTCTTCTTCTAGTGAATAATCCATTCATTCTTAAGAACCTTATCACATGGATAAGGATAAAACAATATTTTTTTCTCTTGATGAATGTAACACCATACACATATTTATTGATGATGATAGATCTTTAAATGTTGTAGGGTCTAGCACAGTTCAACTAGATGATGTCCATTTTAATAATACATTATGAATTCCACATCTTTCCTACAACCTTCAATTAACGTATCAAATCACTCATTTTGGTGAAAGAAAAATAATAGAATTTTCACCTCATCAAGTTGTAATAATTGATTTAAAGGATCCCAAGCATATTGCAGAAGTTGAAATTGTCGATGATATTACCAATTTGTACATATTTGACAACACTGAGGCATCATCTCTTCCCTTAGTTTTTATTTCTCATAGCGATGACATGAGTAGACTTCGGCATGAATGTTTTGGTCATCTAAACTATTTCTTAGTGAAACAATGATGTATTATTTCTTGCAGAGTTGGTGTTTGTTATAGATGTGTTCTCAACAAACATCATTAGGATGGTTTTGAAAAACATGCCTCTTGGCATGCATCGACCCCCTTACAACATATGCATAGTAATTTGTATGGTCCACTTGCTTCTACTTCTTTCTTTGAATTCAAGTATTTATTAATCTTCATTGACGACTTCTCTATACACACTTAGGTTTACTTCTTAAACCTAAGAGTGAATTTTTAAACTTTTTTTTTTAACTCTTAAGGCCCTTGTAGAAAAACAATGTGGATATCAACTTTAGAAGCTAAGAACACATAATGGAAGTGAATATGTCAACACAAAGTTTAACAATTACAACACTCAACAAGGTATCCAAATGAAATACATTGTTCCATACACATGATAGAAAAATGGTGTTAAAAAGAACAATAATCACACATTAAAGGAAATGACCAACTGTATGTTTCAATCTAAGAAACTAAGTTCTCACTTTTGGGAAGAAGCTACCAATTGTGCAAATTAAATAGTTAACCACACTCCCACTAAGGATTTTAAAAATATAACACTTGAAGAAGCATGGAGTAGCATACAACTAGTTGTAATCCACTTTCATGAGTTTGTAAATGAACCATGGGCACACGTTCTCGATGAGAAAAGGAAAGCCTTTCATCCTAAAAGTGAGAAGTGCATTTTTATTGTTTATTCAAAGGTATAAAGTGTTGTCGATTTCTTATACCTAATAAAATATAATTCATTATTAGAAGATATGTTAATTTTGATGAATGTTTCTCAGTGTGCATTTCTAACTCGATATGTGTGCCATCTTCGGCCTGCAATCCATCCTCAACATATGTGCCATCTCCTTTTACTCCTTCTATACCAAATTTTTCTTTTTCTAATCCATTTACCTCTATTCTAGATCATTCTTATTATTCAAATGATGACAATGGAGATGAAGAAAATGCTTCTCTTTCTCATCCTTGTCCTCCATATGAGTATATTGAACCTAAACTAACACTATATCCATAGCTTCCTTGATGGGTCCATGCAACAAGAGAAGCCATTGATGATCTAGTTAATGATCCTTCTAATCAACATTGAACACATTCATAGTTCTATAAATCCTCCTCTCTTTTAGCTCAATTTTAAGAGACTTGTGATCTAGAAACATTCATAGAAGATTCTATCCATCCAGCACAGGATGCAGTGGTGAATGAAGAATTTCATTCCTTGATTGTAATGTCCCCCACCTCTTAGAGAGGTGATGAGGAGACTCAGTGGCCTGGGCACCCCCACTAGGTCATAGTCTCACACTGAAGGGGGGAAAGTCAAGAAGTTAAAAGTTATATTTTTAAGTTGACTTAAGAAAGGAAAAGGATAAAGGAGTAAAAGAT
>JASDQU010101370.1:437302-469980 GCA_032191745.1 Picea mariana
TCTAATTTTTGCAAACCTAAGAAGGTATTTATTTTTTCCAACTTAATTATGCATGTGACCTCTTCATCACTTTTAATGATTATAAACCAACCCCATCTCCCTTCCATTGTGGATTTAAACTTGGTGCCACCTATACCAACCCTAAAGTGGATGCTACTTTGTAACATTAGTTAGTGATTGACATCCTTTTTTATTTAACTCATACTCACCTGGGCATCTCCTTCATTGATAGTCTCATTTCCTGGTATATTAAATAACCCCATGATGGAAGGAAACAAACTTGATAATTTTATATATTCAGGAAACATTCTAGATCATTTTTCTTCTTCAAATGATGGCAATGTTAATGAAAACAATTATTCTCTTGATCAACCTCATACTCCAAATGAGTATATTGAACCTGGACCAACACCATCTCCATAGCTTCCTTGGTGGGTCCATACAACAATAAAAGCCACTAATGATCTAGTTAATGATCCTTCTAATCAACATTAGCATTGAACAAGTTCATAGTTCTAGTGAGCCCCCTCTCTTCTGGATCAATTTTAGAGACTTGTGATCTGAAAAAATTCATAGAAGCTTCTGGCCATCCATCATGGGATGCAATGGTGAATTAAAAATTTCACTCCTTGATGGTGAATAATACTTGGGATATAGTCCCTCTTCTGAATGCATGAAAACTTCTCATATGAAAATGGATTTACAAAACTACGTGTGCCACAAATGGAAATGTTGATAAACACAAGGCTCAATTAGTTTCCAAAGTGTTTTCACAAGTATAAGGTATTGACTACAATGAAACATTTTCCCTCAATGCTAAAAAGAATCCCATCCCCATTGTTATTTCCCTTCAAATGGATGTTGAATCTTACAAGAAGAAACTTATATGGAGCAACCTCTTGGTTTTTTTTAGAGTGAATTCGACCTTGTCTATCACCCCAAGAAATGCCTCTATGGATTCAAGCAATCTTCTCAAGGTTGGTATGAAAAAACGAACCGATTTCCTTCTTGAATCCAAATTTTCTCAATGCCATTCTAACCCAAATGTCTATACCAAGTGAGTAGGTGACCATATTCTCAACTTGTAATTTGTGTTGATGAATTTATAGTCACTGGTAGTGACCCCAAACTTATAACCCATGTGAAAACTTGTTTTAAGAAGAACTTTGAAATGACAAAGTTAGGAGACTTGCATTTTTTTCTTAGCCTCCAAGTTTTGCAAACATGAGAAGGCATTCGTTTTTCCCAACCTAAGTATGCATGCAACCTTACTTATCACTTTTAATGATTGTAAACCAACCCCATCACCCTTCCATTATGTATTTAAACTTAATTTCACCTACACCACACCCAAAGTGGATCCCACTTTGTACCATCAGTTAGTCAGAATCCTTTTGTATTTAATTGTAACACACCCAACCCCCTAAACTTACTTAGTCTGGTGAGATGCTAGATTTCCTCTTTCTCATGACCTAAGGATCTAGGCTTGAATCCTTAGTTCCCTTATTCATCATGGTGTCCACCATAACTTCTCTTATCACAACATCTAAMTTGTTGTATCTATTCACCCAACACCCATCTTCCGATAGGATTGCTCAATGGGTTTACTACAAAGAACAAGAACCAAAATGTCCTGTTCAKACATCTGGGGTTCACTTTGCGCAAAAAAATCAACAATTGGTAGCGAATAGRGATCTCTAATTATCAGGGAAATAGGTTACCTAACTCACATTCCCATCCCGATGGTACCTTTCCAATGGACCCGTTCTGATAGATCCAACAATCCTTAGGGTTAGAAGTTGATGGTCCCGATAGAGTCAACACGTTGAAATGCACAAAAAACAATTCCTCTTCCATTACCCAATCATCATGTAAATAGGTGGTTTCATCAACAAATCTATGGATAATATTACATTGGGCACCCACCCTGTGAATCAACGGTTCATATCCATTCAGGGTCCTTTGTCATCAAAGTGAAACCATTCCGAGTGATTGTAGGTTGTCTCGATCAATGCTCTCAGATGAGACCATTTTGATGTATTTGATGGTTCTCTATCATTCCAACCAATGGTCAAGATTTACTCAGGGTCCTATAACTGCATATTAGTTAACTAGCATATAGCTCTTTCTCCTTGGAATGGATAATCTCTGATACAATGACTCTAAACCCATCAATGTTCTCTTCGATAGATATATGGTACTCATGTCCTTGGACTCTCACCATCAGGTTTATCCATCGAAACCCTCTCCTAGACCATCTCTCAATCCCCTGACCATCTACATTTTGATAAACTTATAACCTCACACTCAAACATCCACGGTCCAGATCTTAACCGACTCTGCTTCTGACAGATCGATGTTTCATGATTACTCAAGGTTTTTTCATTAGAATACCATTAAAAATTCACACCTTGGGCTCTCTGATGACCTTGAATTTCAATAGGATTACTCTAAGGCCCCAATATTCAACCAACGGTCACGATCTAATCCTTTTGCCGAATCAATGGTTGATGTTCCTCCAAGTTCAAGTAAGGGTTTTCACCAAGGTTAAGGACTCACTCCCAAATCTAAAAGTTCGAGGGCCTTCCGAACCTTGGTTTACCAGTTGGTAATTGTTTTGTCAAACTCCCTTAGGCACTTGACCCCTCTGCAACCAACTCAGAGTAATCTACTCCAATCAAGCCCAATCGAATGTATTGCATCCTGTAAACTTTCCTTTCAAAGGAAAGGGAAATATCTAGGGATTTGGATATTCTATGGCTTCACGAGATCTTCCATGGAAACCAAGGACACTCAACCCATTCACCTAAATGAATATTTGTATCTTGCAAGATTTCCATTCAAGGGCTGGGCAATTTTATAGAAATACAAACTTGCATTGACCCTTCTCATTCATTCATTCACATGTAACAAGAATGATAATGAAAGAAGGTTCCATCTATCCCATTTTACTCATGAATTCAAAATTCTTTCATTTAATCAAATCCCTAACATAAATAAAAATCAATTTATCATCATCATTAAGCACACAATAGACATAACAAGCTAAAACACTTATACATTCAGTAATGTTTCTAACCAACCAACTAACTGAGGGGAAATACCTTTCCACCCAACCATAGGATATGATGCATAATTCTTTTATATATAATTCCACCCCCATGCTAGGTCATGATACCACCATGGGACTAACTCAGTTGTCTGCCAAATCAAGAAATGGTTCAAGAAGGTTACTCTCCTTTACTCCACCGAAAACAACATAATTTTCCCTCTTCCCATTGAGCTCAGAACCTCCATGAGTTTATCARGTACCTTCCTAACTAGATTTCCTTTGCAAAAAGGATCCCCTTCTCTACTACACAGTCCCTATGTGACCTTCCCTTACCAGTGTTGGTTTTTTTTCCAATAAGTACCAAGTCACGGTCCTKTTTTTCTCAAGTCTATGTATGAGTCTTCTCTGTTCCAGGGTGACCATTGATTTCTTGGGAAATCTTTCTATTTTCTTCAGAAAATMTTCCCATTCTCCTATGTTTCTCAAATTTGTGCACATGAGTTATTTTAGGAAATGAGAGACACTTCCATGCTAAACCTAGCAGAAGAGAGGAAGAAATATTTAAACAAGAAAGTAAATGACACAGTGCATGCAGATTTTACCCTAGAAACCCAAATCGAGAAAACCAACATTCCTTGAGTGTTCTGCTCTCTTGTTGTCTTATTCACTCAGAATAAAGGTTACATGTATAACCTTGGTCCGCACCTAAGACACAATTACCTTATTTCTTTACATAAGAATAATGGACAACCCTACAACACATATGGATGACTGACAACCTGTACAATTATTGATTGAAGATTAGATTTTATAGAATTAAAACTTGCCTTCTTTATATGATTTACAGTAGGAAAATACCTAAATAAAAGGCACCCAAAAATGGTTACAAATACATGCAGATCATTGGCTACAAATCCCGCGAATCTCGATATTCTGTTACAGTTGACTACCAAGTCATATTACCAATTGACCTTCATTTTGTCTTCATTCAGTTGCCACATGCCCACCTATCGACCTCTTGTCAGTTGACCTCTTCGAATTTGAATTTAACCGGTTGAACCACCCCAACTTTCAACATGCTGTCGATTCCTTCTACTTCGACTGTCAATCGATCCACCTCGACTAGACTTTCACTGCAAAGAATATAACAACCTAACATTCTCCCACTTGTTGTTTTCTTTGTTGAAATTAGAAGACCTTTGAAATCTCATTCACAGATCCAGGGTAGCGATGCCCATTGCCCTTTTGCACCAAGATAACTTCACAACACTCACATACTTGGTCAAAGAGTCTTCTATGTTTTCCAACGTCTCTACTTTCTCCACCAACACCTTGTTTCTTTTCACTATGTCTCTCACGAAATGGTATTGTACATCAATGTGATTAGTATTAGAATGATAAGCAAGGTTCTTTGCTAGAAATATTTCACTTTGACTGCCATAACTTATCTTCATAGCTCTCTGCTCAAACCTGATTCCTGAACACAAGCTTTGCAAACATACTTCTTCTTTTCTTCCATGAGTGGCTACCATGTATTCAACTTATGTTGTTGACAGTGATATGACCGATTGTCGCTTACTCATCTAGCTGATTGCTTCACCAAAAATTTTGAAAACATATCTATTGGTCGACCTTCGTCGATCCAGATCTCCATCCTAGTCGACATTGACAAATCCATGTACATTTAATTCACCATCACCTCCAGGTTTTCCTTGGTAGCATATAGCATAATATTTTGTGCCACACAAATACCTGAATAATCTCTTGATAGTTGTCTAGTTCTCCTTCCTAGGTGTTTATGTGTATCTACTCAACACTCCCACTACATGGAAAATGTATGCTCGAGTGCATACCATCACATACATTATACTATTAATAGAAAATGCATAGGGAACACATGCAATGTCCTCTATTTCCTTCTGTGTCCTTGGAAACTGTTCAACAGTTAGCCTTGCTCCCACAAGAATTGGCACCTTCACAAGTTTGCAATCATGCATGTTGAAATGTTTCAATATTGTTTCAATATACTTTGTTTGGTTCAGCCAGAGCTCTATAGTTGCTCGATATCTCTTAATCTTCATTCCCATAATGAAGTTTGTTGCATTGAGATCCTTCATGATGAACTTGGAGGATAGATGCTTCTTCACCTCCTTTATTATGTTCGTGATGTTTCCAATCAGCAAAATGTCGTTGACATACCATGCTAAATATATGAAACCCCCACCTTCTTCTTTTGAATATATGTAGTAATCAACTTTGCTTCTCAAAAACCCAAAACTAAGGATGTATGTGTCAAACTTTTGGTACTACATCCTTGGTGATTTATTTAGAACATAAATAGATCTTTTCAGTTTGCACACCAAATCTTTCTTTCCCTTTACTACAAATCCTTCAGGTTGTTTCATGTAGATTTCCTCTTCCAGGTCCCCATGTAGGAACATTGTCTTCACATCCATATGTTCTATTTATATATTAAATGCTACAGTCAGATACATTAGTAATGTAATGGAAGTTAATTTTGCAACAGAGGAAAAAATATCACTGAAGTCGACTCCTTCGACTTGGGAATATCCTTTTTCTACCAGTCGAGATTTGAATTTATCGACTTGAACTGTTGCATTCATATTTTTATTGAATACCCATTTTCTACCGACATACTTTCTTCCACTATGTAATTTGACTAAGTCCCATGTCTCATTCTTGTGCAAGGATTCCATATCTTCTACCATGGCGTCCTTCCAGAGTTTTCCCTCTACTTAGTTGACTGCCTCCTGAACCGACTTGGGCTCATCATTAGTGGCAGTTAACACAAATGAGGAAGGGAAGTTGGGTGGAATATACCTTTTGACTGGGTTTCTTACTTGTTCTAACCTCCTTAGTACCGGGGTCAGTTGTTCCACCTCTCATTCTAATTCAATCAAACCATCTAAATCATGTTCTTCGTTTATCAGTTCAAACCGCACCTTCTTTGGATTATTCTCAGTATGAACAATTTCTTCAGGCTCAGACTTACTTTCGACTTCTCTGAAGACCACATCTCAACTATACACTATTTTCCTTGATGCATGATCCCAGAGCTTATATCCTTTCATTCCTTCTTTGTATCCAATGAAATACACTTGACTTCCTTCTTGTCCAACTTTCTCCACTTTTCCTTGGGAACATGCACAAATGCATCACAACCAAATACTTTTAGATGTGAAACCAAAGGATTTTTACCTAACCATACCTCATGTGGAGTCATGTCAACTAGAATTGACGAAGGAGACATACTCAATAGGTAGTTTTCAATGTCGACTTCCTTCACCCATAATTCTTGTGTGAGCCCAACACTACTGAGCATCCTCCTTGCCTTGTCCATTAATGTTTTGTTCATTCTCTCAACAACCCCATTTTGTCGTGGGGTATATGGTGTGGTATTTTGGCATGCTATGCCACACTTCTTGCAAAAATGATCAAATTATTTTCCACAAAACTCATCATCGTTGTCAGTTCTCAGCATCTTAATCTTCTTATCTGTCTTGTTTTCTACAAGATATTTAAACTCTTTGAATTTATAGAAAACCTCTGATTTCTTCCTCAGGAAATATATCCATGTCTTCCTAGAAAAATCATCTATGAAGGAGACATGATCCAGCAAGTGAAGTCACTAAAAAAAGACCAAACACATCATTATGAACCAACTCTAGAATCCCATTTTCCCTTGTTTCTCTAGATGGGAACCTCACCCAACTTTGTTTTCCATATATACAATGTTCACAAAAGTCGACTTCTAAATTACATTCAGGAAAATATTCAACCATACCTTTGTTATGCATAGCTCGAAGTCCTTTTTCTCCTATGTGTCTCATCCTCTCATGACATAGCATAGTCAGGTCAAATTTATGTTGACTTGCCGATTCGGTTTGAATCGACTAAGCCTGTGTCGAATCGATTCGAGTCAAAGTTGAGTCTATTGGAATACTAAGAAGGGGGGGGGGGTGAATCAGTATGATAAATTTTACCACTTTTAACGGCAATATATAAACTTCAACTTAATCAACAATATATCATTAGTATATCATGAGAATATACACATAAGTAGCATCACATCAAGTAAACAATACACCTGAATTTATGTGGAAACCCAAATGGGACAAAACCATAGAATGTTTTCTTATATATAAAAGAATACATTCATTGGAAGCACCAAATTCCCAATTCTCTAGCTGCAACTGGAAGGAGGCTACAACCCCCTATTTACAGGATCCAACCTAAAGGAAGCTACGACTCCTTGAATCCTCTGGCTCCAACCAGAAGGAGGCTACAACCACTTAATTCTCAGGCTCCAACCTGAAGAAAGCTACAACCCCCTGAATTCTTTGGCTCCAACCAGAAGGAGGCTAAAAACCCCTGATTCGTAGGCTCCAACCTGAAGGAGGCTCTAAATCCCTGATTCTCCAGCTCCAACTGGAAGGAGGATACAACCTCCTTTCCTTTCCCCTTCCCTCCTCCCTGAAATATAAGTGTAGACCAACTATCACTACCGCAATCACTACCACTATCACTGCCACTGTCACATCAACCTGTAACCTGTCAACTTGTCACTATATCCAACTTGTCACTATCAACCTATCCAACCTGTCACTATCACCGATACTCAACCATATCCTCTCACATGGATCATATACCAAGGAAACCTCTCAACTAGATGTCCAACATCACCAACACATGCCTCTACTAAGCATGTACCAAGATCACCAACATACCATCACAAGATATGTGTCTTAACCATGTACCAAACCATTAACTTGTACCACACCAAGCAACAACCATGTACCACAACATGTACCACAACAAGTGCATCAACCATGCACCAACACCTATACTAAACCATGCATCAACCATGCACCAAAACCTATACCAAACCATGCATCGACCATGCACCAACACATGTTCCAAACCATGCATCAACCGTGCACCGTAACCTGTACCATATGCCTCAACCATCAACCATGTATATCAACACCATACCAAGTACCAATCATGTACCATACCATGTATCAACCATGTACATCAACAATGTACATCAACACCTATACCATACCATGTAACAACAATGTATCTCAACCATATACCATATCACTCAATCATGCCATACACCATGTTGAGCCTCTAAATTGACATCCCCACTACCCTATTATACTCCTCATATATACCTTTTTGGCTACGTAATCTTGGATAAATGACAAAGAACACTACCATTAGCCATTGATGAGGTCATAAGGTAAAGTATAATTAATTCATGCATTTTTGTGGTTTATTGAGCTAGGAGACTAAATGTTTCATGTACTAATGTTTTAATTTGCCATGTGTAACCTTTGACCTCTAGATGAGTCCAACCTTTCTGTACCATCTCATCCATCTAGTACTTATGTGCCATATTTCCACTGTCTGAATCCAGTACCAAGCACACCTTCCATTCAGATATAGTACCGAACCATTCACTGTCGCGATCCAGTACCAATAGCCGCAGACTGTTCTAGTCTGGTACCAACCACTTGTGCACTGTTTTGATCTGGTACCATTTACCGAATCTCACCTGTCACGATCCAGTACCAATATAGGAAGAAAAATATACCAAGTTTAGCTCCAGATCGTACCAAAGATAATTGTTGGATGTTTTCTGAATCATTAAAGCTCTAGCAAGGTTATGATAAGCTCGTTCATTTATTGCTTCATCCTCATACACTTCGTTTCATGAGGATGAAGCTTAAAATATGTAACCGAATATATAAATTTGACAATTGACTGATTTGCTAAAGATTTCACCTCCTTGTGTTTCACGACTAAGACTGTTTAAATAGTCATGACAAGGATGGTGGAGGTAGTAGAGAGTTAGTATAATCCAGCATGTGAAGCAGTGTTACATATTGTAGAACATATTCTGAGTTGAATTTTAATAGAAGGATGTCATTTATTTCCATGTCTTGATCATTTATGAATGAATGTGAATTAAGTTGTTATCATAGTTTAATTCTATGTATTGAAGTTTGGGTAAGAGTAATGTGTGGATCGAAAGCAAGCTTACTGTAAATTCCAGTCCCTGACCTGTTGAAGCGGCAAGGGCCCACTGCCCAACAAAGGTTAGCATCCTTATAGATTAGTGTTAGTAGTTGATTTCAATAGTATAAATGTTAGACTAGCTGAAGCTTTGACCCTTTCAGAGGATAACAATATAGTTCAGTTTAGGTTTCGATTTTTTAGAGATCTTTACTTACTCTGTTTTGCATATGCTCTGTTTTTGTTTTTATGAATTTGATTTTGTTTCATGGACATGAATGTTGGCAGCAGTAGTCAGACATAATTGATGGAGAACTAGTGAAGTTTACAACAGCACATTGTGAACCACAACATACTCAGTATATTGACTATTGAACTACCCATATTATGTCTCGATGATTGATGAGTGGTGATTGATGTGTGATTTCCCTTTTAGAAGCATGATTGCATAGTTAGCTTTCTGGGTCAGATAGCAGAGTTGATCTGTCAAAAGAACTCCATCTCATACTTTCATGTGCCATAATGGAGTAGATAGCCTCTCTGTGAAAGACAACCATATTTTGTTTTGCTAGTTTGCCTTATTTTCAGCATGCATAGTCTATACTCATGACATTAGAATTACCTTTCTTACTAGTGTCTTGCAACTCTGTTGATTACGAATCCCGGATTGGTAATTAATGAGTGCATTATACTAAACATATAAGTAGCACAACACACCATGTACCATAGGATATATCAAGAAATTATCATCAATGGTGTACCTCAACAAATTACCAAACAACCAACATCGTATACCTAGTATATGCCTCAACCATGCACCTAATATGTGCCTCAAGCATGTGCCAATGCCTCAACAATATACCAAACACTTGCTTCAACCGTGCACCATAAAATCATCAACATGTAACCCTTAAAACATGCATATAAACATACATGTAACACTGTAAGAGACCTGGTGTATGTGATCGCAGGCCTGCAGACCTTTCTCAACTTCAACAACAAGAGAATATCATCTTCATCAAACTTTACCTTAGTCTCACGAGACTAGTTTTTGTATTAGTCACAAACCCTAACTTTCAACAAGCATCACTCCGTACTTGTAATGAATAAAGGTTTGAAACTTGTACCCAATATTAATCAATATCTTCTCTACAATTCCTCTAAGTTTCACTGCTTGGAACATCCCATAAAATGAGTTATAGCAAAACTGACAGACCTTGTTGAATTCTAGTTTATTCTAGAGAGAAAACTTGTAGAGCATGCCACACGTAGAATATTTGATATATAGATCAGAAAATCATAAAAAATATACTACGGACTGTACTCTATCCAATCATTTTTTCTCACTGATTTTGGATTCTCGATGAATAATTTATGACTGTTTTACCCGAAACACTTGTTTGAGACTAGTTTCAGGACTAGCCAAAAACCCTATTTTCCACAGAGTGTATCTTAGAAAAAAAAAATGCCCCATAAGATAAAAGTTGTACCACAGGTACCTTGATATGTCTTCTCAATATCCTCCAATTTTTTTTGTCTGAGTAATTCTAGAAATAAAGTTATATAAAAAATGGTAAGATGACCTATAAATAACATACCTTAGAACACATCCTCATAAGATTTCATCCTCCCTTGGAATTTCTCCCCTCTTTACTTCATCTTCCCTATGAAATTCACCTCAGATAAGAATCACTTACTCACATAGAATATATTCAATAGAATGTGTGTGTGAATGTGCTTATAAGTGACTTCTTGAGGTGTATTTATACTTTTTTATAAGTAACCTCTCTCCTTAACTTTAGGGCTTCTTGAAATTTATTATTACAAATAATTTACCCTTTAATTAATGAATTACAACCAATTATGGGATTATTAAGCCACATTGAAACCAATTAGGGGGTTTCTTAACCCATCTTTGGGGATTCCAACTTCATGAACTCATAACTCCTCAACTGTGAGGAACCATGTGTCATACCACCTATCATCAAAAAGGGCATGACAAGGACTATCCATCCATGAGTGTCTTACCTGAATTTACACTATATTTCATGTCCATATTCCTCAATCAAATTAGGGTACCATAACCACACCTCCATGGCTTCATGTAGACTTCATCAAATGCACCCACAACATATGCTGACATCAACCACTCCATCAATGACAACTAACTCATCATCAATAACAACCATATCTCTAGGGATTTCAGACTTCTTCAAGGGTTGACATCAATATCTAAGGGTTGAAATCAATGAAAACCAACTATCCAAACCAATTTTCCAACAGATTCAACTTCAGGAACAATGATGTTGTTGCATCCAGTCGAGTCAACACTCCCTAGTAACTTGTATAGGGTTCCAATACAAACTCCTTTATTTAAGACCATCACACCTCTTACTGTCTTGCACAAATCCTTTTGAAATATTGTGTGCACCCCTGCATCACTCATATTGCTGACATATATTAGGTTTCTTTCCAAACCCAGAATGTGTAGCACACCTGGAAGGGTTCTACTCCTCCCATCCTGTAGTATCAATCGAACTCTTATTCATCCAAAAATTTTGGTTGACGAGCCGTCCCCCAAGAACATGTATCCTCCTTCATATTGTTTATATTTAGAGAACCATTATCTATGTGGTGTCATATGATAGGATGCTCCTCAGTCGATCAACCAAACATCTTGATCCAACTGTTTACTAGTCGACGCTGGGTACACATCGCATCCCTTATCTGGAGTTGTCTTTCTCTCAATCTAGGTCTTCCTCCTCAGAATGGATCATCCCAAATCCAATGGCTGTAAACCCATCGATGTTCTCTTCAAAATATTTATAGTCCTCATGTCCTAGGACTCTTGCCATTGGTTTTCTACATTGAAACCCTCTCCCAAACCATCTCTCAAGACCCCTATCATCTACCTTTTGATAGAATTATAACCTCACACTCGGGCATCAACAGTCCATATCTTAACCGGCTCTGCTTCCAACATATCGACGAATCATGATTACTCAGGTTTTTTCCATCGAAATTCTATTGAGACTTCACACCTTGCCTCTCTGATGACCTTGCCTTCTGATAGGCTTACTCTGAGGCCCCAATATCAGACCAATGGTTAGGATCTCCTCCTTATTCCAAATCAATGGTTGACATTGCTTCGATTTCAAGTTAATGTTTTCACTAGGTGTTACCCATGATTTTGGTTAATCTTGATGGTGTATTGATGATGGTGTACTCAGGATCCTCATAAGAACTTTCTCCTGAGAAAAGTGACATTCATCTCTTCCCAGAAGACATATTTTTGAAGAGAGTTTGCAGGTTGATTATATCCTAGGGTGTGAGAATGACCCATTCTCACAGGCTGCCTTTAGCTAGGGTGCAAACTTCTCGCACTGTGCTACATAGCTAGGGTGCGAACTTGTTCTAAAGCTTCGAAAAAGATGAAGTATCGATGGTTCTATAAGGGAATCTTCTAGAGAATGGGTTGGCATTCGAATGGTTATCTCTTTACTGGTTTCCCTTATATTGTGGGATCATTCTTATCCAAGTAACCATCTCATCCTCTCCTATATATTGATGGAATTCTGATGGAAAAGGTTAAGCAAGATTCATTGGAGAATTAGTGAAAGAATTGTGTGAAGGACCTAGCTTGAATAGGAGCTTGGAGACTATAGCAAGTCTATCAAGAGGAATTGGATCTTCTTCATACAAGGATTGAGCAAGTGTATGTGTGTTGGAGCCAAGAGCCACCGAAAGGAAGCTTGCGACATCAAGGCGATGAGGTTGTATCTTCTACTTTCGATTAATATGATACAGTGGCATGTCCTTTTCCCATAAAGTCATTCTTACTTTATTGTGTAATTCCTTGATCATACACATAAGTTGACGATTGAATATATTTTTCTATCTTCACTTTGGTTGGTTTGTGTTGTCTTGGTCTTGACCTCACGAGAGCACCGGAGTGAAGCGAGAGAAACAGAGACCCTAGGAAGCGATACAAAGGTATGTTACTTGTTCCTCCCTACTAGCTAATTCAATGGTCATAACTTAGGGAAAGAGTCATGTCCTATCCTGTTTTGTTCTAGATCCAGGTGGATCTAGGGAGATTTGTTAGTGTCCACACCTACTGCTTAGTCCGATAACACTAGGGTCAAGGAAGCTCTCCCAATTGTAACTATATAAGATCCTTCTCAACCTTGGTTTACCAGTGTTCAATAAAATTCCCTTAGACACTTGATCCCTCTACAACGAACTTGGAGTAACCTACTCCAATCAAGCCCAATTGAAGGTCTTGCATCCTATAAACTTTCCATTCAAAGGTAGGGGAAATATCCAGGGATATGGATATACTAGGGATTCATGAGATCTTCCCCATCAATTAAGGACACTCTTCCCATTCACCTAAATGGAGATTTTTATCTTGCAATATTTCCATTCAAGGGATAGGAAATTTTATAGAAATACAAACCTGCATTGGCCCTTCTCATTCATTCATTCATAGGTAACAAGAATGATAATGAAAGAAGGTTCCATCTATTCCATTTTACTCAGGAATTCAACATTATTGCATTTAATCAAATCCCTAACATAAACACAAAGGAATTTATTATCATCATTAAGCATGCAATAAACATAACAAGAAAAAACACTTATCTGTTAAGTAATGGTTCTAACCAACCAACTGACTGAGGGGAAATGTATTTCCACCCAACCATTGTCTATTTTGTGAAGTTCTTTTCTAAAACATGCCACCCCTATTCCAGGCCATGATACCACTAGGGGAATAACTCAACTTATTGCAGAATCAAGAAATAGTTCGGGAAGGATACTCTCCTTCACTCCACTAGAAACAACAAAATTTTCACTCTTCCCAATGAGCTCATGACCTCCACGATTTTATCATGTACCTTCCCAGTTGGTTTTCATTTGCACAAGGGATCCCTTTATCTGCTACATAGTCCCTCAACGACCTCCCCTTACCAGTGTTGGTTTCTTTCCAGTAAGTACCAAGTCACGGTCCTTTGTTTCTCCAGTTAGGATATGGGTCTTCTCTGTTCCAAGGTGACCATTGATTTCTTGGGAAAAATTTCTATTTTCTTCAGAAAATATTTCCAGTATTCTCTTCTGCTCATAGTTGTGCACATGAGTTAATTTACTCACTACACCATCTGTTTGTGAGTCTGCAACTCACTATCTTCACAAAAAACTACTGTGTGAATCCAATCTTCACACATATGCACTATGGTTCTCTTCCAATTCTTGAACTATTGGTGTTCTCTTTGTTATGTGTCTACCAATTATTTTCCTTGTCTCTCTATTCATCTTGATCTAGGTGGATTTGAGAATGCCAAAATTTGATCATCTCAAATTCTCTTGAAAACAAATTCATTGCGTAGATATCGGTGAGAGATTTCCAACAATGCAAGAATCGCCTCAAACAAAGTTCGTATGAAAAAGTTATGGCTCTTCAAATTTTAGTAAAACATGGTCAAAAGGGGGTGCCACATGGCACCATTGGAAGGGTGACATGTGGCACATCCATACATTTTGTACGATTTGAGTCAACAAATCGTACAAGTGATCGAGAAATGATGTGAACTAATCTTGTGGCGACATGTGGCATTGATCGAACAATTGGTTGATAGGTGGAACAATCGGAGACTGCCACGTGGCAGTTTCAATTGGCCTAATATGGTTTGTTCTGCCAAACAAATATTGTGGTCAACTAGGATCGAACCCGAGACCCCTTCCATCACATGTCAACGCCTTCTCCAACACACCACTCATTTGATTCTTAACCTATATGGGCGCAACATGTATTTCAGTTTTGAAATGTCCTATTTTGGTTGGGAAAAGGTCGATCAATGGACCCCTTGACCATGGTATATATATATATATATATTAATCCACATCGTAATCAAACTCCAAAGTCCATGGATGGTTATATACTATATATAACCAATATCTCAACCACCAATGGATATATAGCAACAAAACATAACCAATGGCATGGTCGATGGTGTTTGACCTCGTGACCCACCATATATTATGCCAATGCCCCAACCATTGCGCCATTGGCACGCTTTTATATGACAAATATGGAAAATAATATTTATGATACTACTAAGATTTTGGATGGTTGGTTGGGGCCTGTGCCCTATTTAAGCTGGCACCTAGACCAAGGAAGGGGACAATAGAGTACAAAATACTTATATGCGTGCCAAATCTAGTGTATTTTACCTTGAATTTCATGCCATAGGGTATCTAGAATTGAGTTTACATTGTAATGCGTGCCACAGGGTTCCTTGAAGAAAGTATAGAGTGTTTATACACATTTTCTCAGAATTTCAAGAGGAATTCAATGGTGCACTCTATTTTTGAGTTTGAGAAACATATAAACATGTCATTGTAAGAACACAATCATTTGAGCATTAATAAAGTGGTCTCAATTGGAAGCGGACCTAGAGACTTAGCCCAAAATGGGTGAACTCCATTAAAAAACTTGTGTTATGTGTTTTATTATTTTTGTTTCTATTTCACTCAATTTCTTGAAAGCTATTCATCAGTTTAATTGAATTGTGGATAAGTAAGTGAATTCATATTATTTGCAAATCAGTCAAAGACAATCATTTATATTTCGAATCAAGTTGGATGTTTATGTGTATTTGAGAAATAATTTAACATCTAAGGATTTTCGGATCAAGTTGGTATCATAGGTGGTTTTGACATGTATGTGTACATGAATGCTTACAAGAGCTAGATTCAAGCAAGGTGAAGGCATGCTTGCAAGTTATAAAACATAAATCCAAAGGAGATTTCATAAGTGAAATATGGATTCTAAAGGAAAGGAAGGAGAAGATCCTCCCATGAGACCCGAGGAAGTTATGGCTATACTTTGCATGATGAGGGATATAATAGATGATTTGTATCAAAGAGATCAAAATACTAGAGACAAATAATCTTCGGTAAAAGGAGAAGGAGGAGGTGAAGGTGGTGGACCTTTAGAACCTTCTTCGCCATCATCATCATCTACCAATGGTGCAAGTGAACATTATTCACATAAGAAGAAGCTCTCTAAGAAGTATTCTTGCTCTCATACTCATGATTTTCCTTTATTGAAATTATATGTAAATTTTGACTTGTCGATTTATGATGGAGAATTTAATGCAGAGAAGTTGGACAATTGGATCAAGTAGATTGAGTTATATTACAGGGTACAAAAGATCATGGATGACACTGCAAAGATACAATTGGATACTCTTCGTTTGGGAGGCACAACCTTGATATGGTGAGAGAATAAAACACATGTTGATCTCATTCAACAGGGTAAAGTAATTTCTTCTTGGGATGAATTTACTATTGCAATTAGAAAAGAATTTTATCCATTGTCTTATGTGCAAACTGTAATAATAGATTGGCAACATATAAGAAAAGGAAAAGGGAAAAATGTTCAAGTATATACACATGAATTTAAGAAGAAATCATTATCTTTAGTAATTCC
This sequence comes from Picea mariana, assembly GCA_032191745.1. Classification (NCBI taxonomy): domain Eukaryota; kingdom Viridiplantae; phylum Streptophyta; class Pinopsida; order Pinales; family Pinaceae; genus Picea; species Picea mariana. The sequence goes on from JASDQU010101370.1 coordinate 453,889, forward strand.
ATTATATACTCGAGAAACTCTTCTAAATTATATTGGTGGTATGCATTCATATCTTCGACACACTATATTGATGTTTAACCCTACTAATATTGATGAAGTGTCAATACAATCTACTTATCTTTAAGCTTAGCAAGGGAAATAATATGTTCTAAGATAAGAAGCCACAAAAGTTCGAGAAAAAGTCGAAAGGGAAATGGAAGAGTAAAAAATCAGCTACAACAAAGAAAGATGAAGAGAAACCTACACGTCCTCATTGCAAAAGGAAGGGACATGAGGAGGCACAGTGTTGGAAACTATATCTAGAGTTGCAACCAAACAAGTTCTAGGACAAGGGGAAAAAAAATATTGTTGCAACAACTCAACAAGATCTGGGATCATATTCAAGAGATGAATTTAAGATCACAGCAATGGGAAGAAAATGGATATATACTACTAATTCTAGTTCTTTAGTTCAATTTGTTAAATTGGAAGGTGTTCCTAATCAAAAGAAACAAAGTGAGATTTTCCATGTCAGGGTTATAGTGAAGCATACAAAGATTGATACTTTGTTTGAAAGTGGATTTGAAGTGAATTTAAAATCGGAATCAATTGTTAAGAAGCTATGTTTAAATACCACACCTCATGTGAAACCATATCCATTAGGTTGGGTTTGTGAGGATGCTAAGTTGCAAGTGACAAAACAATGTAAAATCATATTTGCAATTACATCTAAGTTCTTTGATGAGGCTGAGTTAGATGTCACGCCACTTGAAATTTGTAGCATAGTCTTGGGTATTCCATATGTATTTGACATGAAAGCCATATTCTATTTCAAAGAGAAAAAATATCACCTTTTCAAGGATGGGACTGAATATATCATCATAGCTCACCGAATTAAAACTAATATTTGTTTAGTGGGTACAGGTCAAATGAAGAGACTTGTAAATGCTAGTAAATATTTTCTTCTCATGGTGGTGAAGTAAAAAGAGGAAGATATAGCAAATTCTTTGTCAGGTTGTGATTTAGATCATAAACAAGAATTGGTAAAAATCATATCTAACTATGATGGCATATTTCAAGAACCTAGAGGGTTGCCTCCTAAGAGGGAGGTTGAACATGATTTTTTTTTGTAGCAGGATGCTCCTCTTCCTAATATTGGTGTGAGACATGTCTTTCAATGGGGAGGAAAGCAACATAAATCCTTTGAGACAATGAAAGAGAAAATAAGCACAACACCAGTTTTGGCTATGCCATATTTGCAGCAACTATTTGAGATTCAAACCAATGTGAATGGATATGCCATGGGAGAAGTCTTGATTCAATGAGGTAAACCTATTTTTTATCATTATGATAATTTAACTCAAGCAGTAATTAACTATCCAACATATGACAAGGAATTGTTTGCGTTGGTACAAAGTGTTAAAAAATTGAAGCATCACTTAATGGGGAATGAGACAATCATTCATACATATCATTAGGCATTACAATATTTGCAATCACAGACCAAGCTACAACAGTCACAACACTTTAGGTGGATGGGTTTCTTACAACAATTTCATTTGGCTATTAAATATAATAAGGGTATTCATAACGAGGTTGCATACATGTTATCAAGACCAATAGTCAATGCATCTACAATATTAAGGCATAAATATTTAGCTCATGAAAGGTTTTTTGAACAATATGCTAGAGATGATGATTTTAAAGATGTCTATAAAGCTCTAACTCATGGAAATAAACATGAAGAATTGGATTATCATGTGCATGATAATTTGTTATATCATTGTTGGTATAGAGGTATACCTAGGGTTCAACGCTTCAACAATGCACCAAAAAAACCCTAACTACCGGCCCTTATGGCAACACCTGCGAAGCAGATGAAGTCTCACCTGAGGTAGAAGTAGGGGGGTTGTAGGAATCAGGTGTCTACAACCTAGCTGGGACACATATATGTGATTACAACACTTTAACATATAACTTAGTTGATAACATGCATTAGTTCTTGAACCTTATTCACGTCACAGGTTAAACCCTTATTACAGATCAACGCAGTAGTAATCAAGATTAAGCACATCTAATCATTTAGCACATAGCGTCAGCTCAGATATAGCATTCATTCATATTATTACGCACTAATCTACAACATCATATGCATTCATTATTCATAACATCAACAACACTAAGTAAACAATCATATAAACCACATCGCACAGAGCACATCAAACACAGGATTTACGTGGTTCACCCCAGTGTGGGGCTATGTCCACCAACTTCTCTTCTTCTTTATTAGTCTTCAAGATTCTTACATTCTTTTTCTCCTGTGCAAAAAGCCACAGAGCCAACCCCTCAAAGGATAAGATATCTGCGTGCACCTTTCCAGATCCTCCTTCCTAGAATTCGGTTAGAGCACATAGCCAACTCCTCACTAGCACAAAGCCTTACATAGTCGGTTCACAGAGAAACTTATATTCTCTTGCACTAATCCAAACATACTGTGCACATAGCCAATCGACTCTCTTTCTTACCTCGCCTAGCTACTTATTTATACATTTAAAAAAAGGCCTAAACATGGGTAAACCCATGGGCCGACATCCCATACCCGTTACATAAACCCTAAAATCCCAAAAATCCCATAAAATGAGTGACATCTCGCGATCTCCGCTTCTCCTAGGTGCTCCATCTTCGACCAGCCTGTCGAAGTCCCAAAAATGATCAAACATGACCAATGTTTCCTCAAAACTTGGTCGAGGGACAACATGCCGCCAACACTCACCTGTGACTTGTCTCGAGTCACTTCGATCTGGGAAACACTGCTTCTAAGGCCTTGAGCTTAGCTTGAGCTGCATCGACTTGCTTCTTCATTAGAGCCTCCTGCTTGGTGAAATCCTGAATTACTTGCTCCGTGATAGGCCCTTCTAGGCGCTGTTCCACTGTTGTGACCACATGTTCTAGTTGTGAGCCTTGTCCTTCGATCTCTTCAAAAAGCGTGTAGGCTTCATCCTATAGTGGCTGGAGTCTCTGTGTAACCTTCATAACTCTTCTCTAGATGGTGGTAACTTGTTGCTGGACTGCACACTTCTCCTAGGACCTCTTCATCTTCTCAACTGTAGTAAGCAGCTTCATCTGTGCTTTCACAGTGGACGCCTGCTACTTCACCTCTTAGAGCTGTGCTTCCAATTTCCTCAATTCCGGATCTTCTGCAAGGTGCTCATAGTTCTTCACACTCTGATCACTCAGTTTCTTACACTCTCAGGCGAGTGCCCTAATTATTTCTACTGCGCTCCTAGAAGCTTCCTCCCTTTGGTTGCGTACTACTTGTGGAGTGATCGACACTGCTTGGATTTCTATCTCCATTACTCTTGCTTGAAGCTACTAAATGGCCTCAACGAGCTTCCCCACTTGCATCTAATTTGACTTTAGTTCCTCCTGTGCCAAGCCTGACACAGAGCAAAGTGCTCTAGTTACTGCCTCCTTGATCACAATCTTCTTTGTGAGTAACTGTTCTTTTTCTTCCTGTATCTTCGCATTGTTCTGCTCGAACTTCGCCTAAATTTTATTTTTCTCCTACTACACAACTCGAAGTTTCTCTAAGGCCTCCTCCTTTTTGTTCTTTAAGGCCTCTGTGGCCTTCTCCTTTTCTTCTTGGACTTGACAAAGTTGAGCCTCGGTTACATTGGCTAATCTTCGTAATTGGGTGGGCTCATCCCTCAATTCTGCACTGTCTGATGAGGGAGGCGCAGTAGGTACTGCGCAGATCGAATGGATAGATTTTTTTATTTCCTTGAGATCCTTATTTATTCTGTCATACATTGATTCCTACTTTTCTCCATATCTCTACAATATGTCATCTGAAGCGTCCTCTACGACTGTGATGATGATATCAACATCATCCACTGTGAGCACATTCTTCGACTGAGGCTTGTTGGCGCGGGCCTTCTGTCTTGCTGAAGGTTTCCCTGGAGAAACATTCCTCTTCTGTGATGCTTCTGTTGTGGTGAGGGGATCCTTCAGCGGGGTAGCTTCGCCTTTGTCTTTCTTTTCTCCTTCTTCCCCTCCTTCCTATTGGTTTACTTCGTCTCCTCCTCCTCCTGCACGTGAATCAGGCCTAGTTTCATCTGATGCGCTGTCCTCCTCATTAGTTTCTATGTCTTGGACTTCCTAATTTTTCTTTTTCTTCTTTGCGCTTCTTTATCCATCATAGTCAGTCAAGGTGACCAAAGAAATTCTGATGACTTCGGGGTCAGAGAGTTCTGCATATTCGATTGGTACAAGGAATTCTGCTAGCCATTCTTTAGTGATCTCTTCCATGTCTTCATCTATCAATTTATAGTAAGACTGCAAATCCTCCTTACTTTCATCCCAATGCATGGTGATGTAGATGAAGTTTCGGTCTGCGTGGAACTTCACTAGTGGACTCTATTGGTGCAAAGTATTCGAGGTCATCCATGGGAATTCTTCAATGGTGTGCTTCAGTTGTAGGTAGTAAGCGTGGGACACTACATTCGATTGCCACTACTTCACCATATAAATCGTGTACCACAAGGTGGAGAACCTTGTAGCCAATGGATAAAATGGCTCAACTTCTGGGAAGGCTTCTCCTTCCAACATTTTCCAGGCAACAAATGCAATTAAAATCAGTAACCAACTGAAGTGAAACTCGTATCCTTGGTCCTACAATTCATGAAATTCATTCTCCAACTCATTGACGAGGTAGCTCGCCCAGTTCATTTGCATTCCTTCGACACACTTCCCTGCGAGGTCAACTACGAACCCCGTGACCTGTGTTGGATGGTTCTTTCAGATGAGATTTCCAGCTATAAGCTGACAAGCTAGGCGTACTGTGCCATCTTGGATGGAGGCTACCTTGTAGCCTCACTTTCCCTTCTCTACATCATCGTAGTATAACTTTATACACTAGGCCAATGAGCGATCTTCAACCTTCCCTGGGTAGAACTATTGAGGGTCCGACCCCTACATGCTCAGTCATGTGATGAGATGGATCAACGCTAGATGCATAGTGACATGCCTATCAAGTCATAGATACCCTCCATGGTAGCATGACAGGAGGAGTTTAACGCAAGTGTTAACTTCCTGATGTCGGTCGAAGTGGGGGTTCTTCATTACGTTCAGGATTGTTGAGTGCATGAGCTCCTTAATCCATGACTTGGGAACTATCTTGGGCTTCTTCCCAGTCATCTTCATCAGGTACCTATACGGTGTAAGCATCACATAGTTATTCCTATCTCTGAGGTTGAAGTCATTGATATTGAGAGATGGGATCAATCCCAACTGGGGTCCAACTACGCGTATCCCCTTCGGGAGGTGCTCAGTGATCAACATGTATTCGAAATCATGCGGGACAATGTCATGGCTAACTATGCTAGCCAAAGGTGGGATGTAGTTAGGCAAGACCGACAGGATCTGCTTCGCATTATACAGATCAACACGGTGCTTGCTTCTTTTCTCAGTCGCGGTTTGGCTAGAACGACATCCAGTCGAGGGGGATGCTTGCAATCTGCTAGTCGACGATGCATGTAGTCCTGCAAACATGACTTTATCAGCCATGAGTTTGATCAAAATATCTTCCACAAAATTATCTAGTGAGCTATGCTCGCCCGACATTTACACTTGTAATAAAATAAATCAGGTAGGTGAGCAGACACTCAAGGTAATTGAATGAATGGTGAGGTATAGATAGTACATCACAGTATGCAATTAATTCTCTGTTAGCTCGGATATCTCAGTTTGAAATTTTTTTTCTTGGCATAGCATCTGACAGGTTAAATAAGAAACGTCGTAACAAATTCCTCTAACGTGCAGGAATGCCTCAATCAATATGAATCGGGCCGTTGTGGCGTGGTCCCAATGGTCCAATGGTGATATTTCCGTCAATAACTGCATTTCTAGCCATTCTGGAGCGTCATTCTAACAGTTGGGATGCCTCCAATGGTCATAAAGCTTCGCCATTGCGAAGTGCCATTCTACACGGTTCTTCTATTCTGGTGAGGTTCAAGTTCTGCAAGCCTGCCTTCTGCGAAGTCTTCTCTGGAATTTACTGCAGTGTTTCTAACTTTACTTTCTTCTTATTGAGATTTCTTACCTTCTTTCTTGTGATTTGAGTCATTGGATTCCTCTTTCCATTATTATTCTTATCTTCTCTTAGTGTAGTAACTTCACACTGTTGAGGGTCTTTCAAAGGATTCAAAAGTAACACCGCTTCTCTTACTATTTCTGGGGTGTATGCACTTATTTCCTGCATGGATAGGTTCTTTAATCCCTCTTGTGCTCTTTCAATTTCGACAGCTAATTCTCTGGCCCTCTGTTGCTTCGACTTATCCTCTTGTTCTTGTATTAATCGCTCTATTTTTATGGCTGTGAAGTCCCTTAATTCTACCTTTTTTGTTCTATAGCTTCTTCCCCTTCTTTCCTTTTGATCTGATTCTTTTCAATCCAGGTCTTTCTTAACAAAAGTGCAAACGGGGCACCATTCTCCGCAAACTTAATAACTTCAAATTCTTCTTCAGTCGATGTTCCATGGGCTATCATAGGTATATTAGTAACTCTTCCACATAGGGTTATCATCTTTCTTTTAAACAATCCTTTCCTTCCCAATGAAGAAACCATAACGAGCTTTCCCAAAATTTACCAAGTGCTTTCTATCATAATATTCACATGTGTCTCTTCATCCAAGACACAGTCTATGTCGAAGTCTCCTATTCTTGTTTCTATGCACTGCTTCTCTTTCAAGATTTCTGGTAAAATGATGTCTCTGTGAGCATTCAATGTTTCTTCCAGCTGTAATAACATAGTCTTTGATTCTTTATGGTTTTCTAACATATCCTTTGTCCCTGGACCTTCTTCATAGTTTTCTTGTCTCATGTTCATGTTTTCAACTTTGGCAATCATTCTAGGGCAATCCTCAACTTCATGACCAATATATTTACAACAAAGACAAATAGGACCTATACCAGAGCATTCCTTAGCAAGATGTCCCAGTTTTATGTAGTTATAACACAGTGGAAATCCTCTCTTTATTTTAAACGATCCCCAACCTTTCCTGTACTAGACACTGGGATCATAGTGATGGATCTACAATCTGCAAAAATTCTTTCTAGGTTCCTGCATCCACTTGTTAGTCCAAAAATTATTTTTATGCATAGGAATAACATATCTTTCACTATCTCTATCAAATTTATTCAAATCAACTCTTTCTTCTAACTATGCCCTAGTTTTAAAAATAGGATAAAATCTATCAAACATACGTAAATTCATACTTTCGAAGAAAAAATTTCCACTTTCCTTACCTTTACCAGAGCACAAAGATTTAATATCTTACCTCTTTTCTTTAGATCGGGCTTCTCTCTTAGCACAGAGCTTCACAAGTCAAGTAGAATACTGCGCACTACAACAACAGATCTATGCACAAATATTTCTCTTTTCTTCAATTCCCAGCAATCACACTTTTGGGTCTTGGAAATAGAACCATTTGTTGGCACAGGGGCAGACCCAGGGTTCAACACTTCAACAATGCAACAACAAAACCCTAACTACTAGCTCTTTCGAAAACACCTGCGAAGTAAATGAAGTCTCACACGAGGTAGAAGCAGGGGGGGTTTGAGGACTCAGGTGTCTAAAACCTAGCTGGGACACAGATATGTGATTACAACACTTTAACAAAGAACTTCACCGATAACATGCATTAGTTCTTGAACCTTATTCACATCGCAAGTTAAACCCTTAGTACAGATCAACGCAATAGTAATCAAGATTAAGCACATCTAATCATTTAGCACATAACGTCAGCTCAGATATAACATTCATTCATATTATTAAGCACCGAGATACAACATTAGATGCATTCATTATTCATAACATCAACAACACTAAGCAACCAATCATATAAACCACATCACACAGAGCACATCAAACACATGATTTACATGGTTCACCCCAGTGTGGGGCTACATCCAACAGCTTCTTCTTTTTCTTTATTAGTCTTCAGGCTTCTTACATTCTTTTTCTCCTATGCAAAAAGCCACAGAGCCAACCTCGCAAAGGACAGGAGATCTGCGCGCACCTTGCCAGATCCTCCTTCCCAGAATTTGGTCAGGGCACAAAGCCAACCCCCCACTAGCACAAATCCTTACACAGTCGATTCACATAGAAACTTGTATTCTCTTGCACTAAGACAAACATAATGTGCATATAGACAACCATATATCTTTCTTACCTCGCCTAGATACTTATTTATACATTTACAAAAAGGCCTAAACATGGGTAAACCCATGGGCTGACATCCCATACCCATTACATAAACCCTAAAATCCCAAAAATCCCATAAAATGAGTGAGATCCCGTGATCTCCACTTTTCCTGGGTGCTCCATCTTTGACCAGCCTATCAAAGTCCCAAAAATGGTCAAACACGACCAATGTTTCCTCAAAACTTGGTCGAGTTCCAACAATCATTTTGGAAAACTTTGTATACCCAGAGAGGAAAGAGAAAGTGTAATTATAGAAGCACATACATCTCTTATTTCTGGTCATTTCAGGGTAGGTAAGACAATAACACAGTTGCAAAGATATTGTTATTGGCCTTGAATGAATGAGACAATTTCAAAGTATGTAAAAGGGTGTGTTATGTGTTACACAAGTAAGCTTAGCAACAAAAAGTTAGGATTATATACACCACTTCCAGTACCTTCTTAGCCATGGGAAAGTGTGTCCATGGATTTTGTAGGGGGTTTGTCGATGTCCAGAATAGGTCATGATTATTTATATGTCATCGTGGATAGGTTCAGTAAGATGTGTATCTTAATGCCTTGCAAGAACCAAGTCACATATGAACAAACAACACAATTGTTCTTTGCTAATGTTTGAGTTCATTTTGGGCTACATACATCTATTATATTTGATAGAGACTCTTGATTCTTGGGGAAGTTTTGGTCTAGTTTATGGGAGATGATGGACACTAAGTTAAATAAGAGCACAAATTTTCATCCGTAGATAGATGGATAGGCAGAGGCGGTGAACAATAAAACGGTACATTTGTTACGAGGATATTGCAGTAAACATTCGAAGTTTTGGGATGAACCGTTGCACTATGTAAAAAATGTTTGTAATCGTGCCATGCATTCTTCTACTCAAAGAACTCCTTTTGAAGTATGTTTTGGATACTTTCCTAAATCACCTAGGAGTTTACTTTCATAGAAGAAATAAAAGAGGATGAACAAGAAGACACCGCTAAAGCTAAGAGGTTCATTCATAGGATCCCGTAGGTACATCATGAAATACAATACAAATTGGAGAAAAGCCAAGACAAATACAAGGAAAGGAATGATAAACATTAGGTCGATCATCAGTTTCAAGTCAATGATCAAGTCTGGTTACATATCGACAAGGACATAATGAAAAGTGAAGGTAAAAAGCTCAAACCAATCTGTTATGATCCATTCAATATTTTGGAGAATATTTGTACAAATGTCTTTCGTTTAGATATGCCATCTTATATGTAAATGTATTCAATGGTAAATCTTGAGAATTTGAAGCTTTATGAGCCTCCTATTATTATGGATAAATATGAAGGTGTTCATATTTCGACAGTTGATGATTTTTCTCCAGAGTATTTAGATGAGCTACAGGAAGATTTTATCCTTGATAGAAGGATCAGGACTTCGCAACGAGGTGATGTGGAATATCTTCAAGTTTTTCTTAAAGGGGTAAAAATAAGAAAATCAAAGTGGATCGAGATCAGGAAGGTGAGGGAGATTTACCCTCACTTAGTTGCTAAGTAATCAAGACTTTTTGTGGTCCAAAAGACTTCCAATGGGGAGGAATGATCTAGGTGGATCTGGGAATTCTCAAAATTTGATCGGCTTAAATGCTCTTGAAAATGACTTCATTGCATAGATCTTGGAAAGAGCTTTCCAATGACACAAGAATCACGTTAAACAAAGTTTGTATGAAAACATTATGGATCTTCAAATTTTTTGTAAAACATGGTCAAAAGGTCAAAAGTGTTGATTAAGGTTGGTTGTCATTGATGTCAACCCTTGAAGAAAGCCCCACAACACAAAGGTTTGGGTAATGGGCCCAAGATTGTTTGATGTAACCCGCAACACAAATTTTTGGGTAATGGACCCAAGATTGTTTGATGTAAAGATGACTCATTATTGTCTTGTCATGGTTGATAATAAGTAAAGATGGATGAACTCCAAAGTGGTCCCCTTATGGTGAAAGCCCTCACGGGAAGACGCTTTGCGAAGTAGAGGACCCATGCTTAATTGTGGAATAATGAGATGAAGGACAATGAATTTTTCAGGGAAACTATCCTAGATGGATAGTTCTTTTCATGCCATTTTCGGTGGTATGTGGAACGTCACATAACTCCTCACAGTTAGAGAGTTATGACCATGTGAAGTTGGAGAACCCAGGTTTGGGTAATGGACCCAAGTTTGTTTGATGGATAACAGTGTGAATTTTGTTATATTTGAAGGTAATACTATTCTATATGGATAGTACATGTCATTTCATTTCTGGTGGTATGTGGAACGTCACATAACTCCTCACGGTTTGAGAGTTATGGCCTTACGAAGTTGGAGGACCCTCATATGTCATCTAGAAGCCCCAAAAGGTCAAAGTAGTCAAAGCGGTTTAAGAGTTTGTAAAGGTAAATAATAAAGTGAAGTGATGAGTGCACTATAATTCAAAGTGAATACAAAATCAATTATTTAAATAATAAATTTAATGGATAATTTAGAAGTGGGTTAACCCTAAAATAAGGAAAGTGGATAAAGTGACCTAGAAGATGTTTTTAAGGAAGCTACTTGGAGAGTATAAATAAGAGGAAAGGATCTCTCATTTAAATCAAACTTGAGCATATTGAATACATATAGGTGTCTGAGGTAAATAAAGGATATCTAAACCAAATTTCTGAGGAAAGTGAAGAAAAGAAGGTCGGAATTCAAGGAAGGATAAATTATTTTGATGATGCTTTCTAAGGTATGTTTTTTTTCAGATCATCTCACCATTTTCGCAATAACTTTTTTTCTAGAATGATTCAGACTGTGAAATCGCTATTCCATTGAGGAAACATATCCAAGTATTTTTTTGTAAAAAAACAATCTTGTGGGTCGTTGTATTTTTGGAGTTACACTTCGTGGAAAATAGGGTTTGTGGCTAGTCCTGAAACTAGTCAAAAACAGGTGTTTCGGGTAAAAATGTCATTACTTCTTCATAACAGATCCCAATTAAGTAAGAAAAAATGTGTTGGTTATATTACAGCATTTAGTATACTTTTTAACAATTTCATACCAATTCGACAAATATATAGTGCAGGGCACGCTCTACAAGGTCGCTCTCTAGAATAAGCCAGAATTCAACAAGGTGTGCCATTTTTGCCATAACTCCTTTTTTGAGAGATTACAAGTAGAGACACATGGAGGAATTTCATAAAAAACACTGAAGAACATTGTGTATCAGTTTCAGATCTTTATTCATTACAGGTACAAAGTTATGATTATTTCAAGTTAGGGTTGTTGAATAATCCAAAACTAGTCTTGTGAGACTAAAGAAACGTTTGATGAAAATGATAGTCTCTTGTTGTTAAAGTTAAGGAAGGTTTTTAGGTATGTGATCATATACAACGGGTCTATTATAGAGTTACAAATCATATTTGGATGATGAAATTGATGAGGTATTTTGGTTGAGATACAAGTTGGGTACATGCTTGAGACAAGTAGTTGATGAGTTGGAACATACATGAGGTGTATAGTTGATGATGTTGGTACATATTGATCAGTCATAGTTGATGAGTACTTGAAACATTATTGGTACATACTTGGTACATGGTTGGTTGCACTTTTTTATGGTACATGTTGATTACATACTGTTTGGTACAGGTTGGTGCATGGTTGATGCACTTGTTTATGGTACAGGTTGATTAAAGATTGTTTGGTACAGGTTGGTGCATGGTTGATGCACTTGTTTATGGTACATGTTGATTACAGGTTGAGGTACAGGTTGATGCATGTTTCAGGTTTATTGGTACATGTTTACAACAGTATATCTCAGAGTGATAGTGTGACAGTGGTTCCATCATTCTACTTTTACTTCAGGGTGGTTGGATGGGGCAATGATAGTTCGTTGTAGCCACCTTCCGGTTGTAGCCGGAGAACATAGCGGGTTGTAGCCTCCTTCTGGTTGTAGCCAGAGAATTGGGGAGTTGGAGCTTCCCTCAGGTTGTAGCCTGAGAAACTAGGGGGTTGGAGCCTCCTTCCAGTTGCAGCTGGAAAACAAAGGCAGTTGGTGCTTCCAATGAATGTAATTCTTCAAGACATATAAGATAAAACATTCCATGGTTTTCTCGCGCTTTAGGTTTCCACGTAAAACACTGGTGTATTGTGTATGTGTATGATTGTTCATTTGTCCATTGCTTATTTACTCTGCAGTTATTGGATGATAATGATACATTGATATAAAACTTAGATTATATGGTAAAAAAGGATTATTATTGCTCTATTACTGATTCACCCCCCCTCTTAGTAATCCAACAAAAAGGGGGTTCCATGTGGCACCATAGGAAGAGTGACATGTGGCACATCCGTACATGTCGTACGAGTTGAGTCAACAAATCATATGAGTGATCGTGCAGTATGATGTGGACTAATCCAGTAACAGAAAAGGTTTGTAAATGTTCATCAGCAAAAGAAATTTGGGATAAGTTACATGACATATATTCTTCACCCATCACAGATTCAGAAAATGTCAAAGAATATGCAGATACAAATCAAGAAGAATTATTTTCACCATGTCAAGCAGATTCAGAAGATGAAGAGTACATAATCACCAGAGGTATGTTGTTTTGTTTTAATTGTGAAAAACGTGGACATCTTGAAATAGAATGCCATGAAGGAAATGAGACAGAAAAACTAATTGAAAAGGAAGGCAATTATAAAAAAGAATTGATTAGTTCTTTAGATGAACTAAGAAAGAAAAGCGATTCACTCAAGAAAGAATTGATGAAACAAAAGGAAAGTGTTCACATTTTTGAAGAATCCCAACATGTCATTGAGAACTTAAGAAATCAGCTAGAAGAAGCTAGAAAGATTGAAGAAAATCTTGAATATGAAAAGCAGTGTTTGGAAACCAACATAGCAGTACAGAAGTAAGAAGCAAAAATGAGAGAGAAGATATTGACAAATCATCTTAAGGAAAGAACTAACGATCTAAACTAGCTTGAGGCAGATTTTGGTCAAGAAGAGAAAGGACTTGAAGAAAAAATAATCACATTAAAAATTCATCTTGATGAAGCGAAAAGAACAAAGAAGTCATGAAGTCTCAGATAATGAAGAAAGAAGAAGAGGTTGAAAATCTTGAAGAAGAAGTTGTCACATTGAGAAGTAAAATCGTCAAGCTCAACAAGAACATTGAAGATATAGAAAGATCCACATCAGTTATAGAGAATGAAGAGAAGCACTCTAGGTTGCTAGAAAAGAAGAATGAAGAAAATAGAAAGAGTTATGCAGAAGTACTCAAAGGAAGGAATCATGGTCAACTAGAATCTAAGAAAACTATTGAAGATACATCTTCAAGAAGACCATCCATGCTCAAGCCACAAAGAAGCTTAAATAATGATCATGATTAGTCAAGGCAAAGATTTAGAAGGACTATGCCACAAAGAGGATCATTCACTCCCATGTATGCAGATTTATTTTATGGTAATTGTTTTTATTGTACTAACTTTGGACATAAGGTTGCAGATTGCAGGGATTATAAAATAAATGTTCAAGCAAGAAGTGCCTATGTGGTCGCACGTAACATTGAGTGTTACAAATGTCATAACTATGGAAACATAGCTATTGATTGTAGAAGCATGATCGATACTTCCATGAAAGAGAATACTGATATCATATATAAGAAAGTATGGATAAGAAAATACGAATAACAGGTGAACAAAGACCAGGTACCAGAGATTGCAAGATTGACAGTAAAACGAGATGAATAAAATTCTACAAAGAAAAGGAAATATGTCAGATACATAAAGGTTTGGAAAATAACTGAAAGAAAGGAAGGACAGGTAAATAAGGAACATGGTCAAGAGATTATACTTTCAAGCACTGTAGTGAAAGATGAATCCACAAACAGAAAGAAAGAAGTCAGATCTCAGAGAGATAATGAATCTACTAATGAAGATGATGATGAATCTACCAATGAAGATGATGATGAATACACATCAAAGAAGGAATTGTTCTAAGCCATACGACTTAGAGACTCCCAAGTAATATGAATATTATACAGGGGGAGTCTATGCGATAGCTGTGACAGACCAAAGAACCATCCTTCGAGAAGCTTGTATAGTTTGAGAAGACAGGTTCATAGAAATCAGTTAGCAGAAGTATAGTTTGATAGATTAATCCATACTTTATGATAGTATAGTGATAAATGGGTTAGCATTATGGATAGTTGCGCAAGTAGAGTCTTGGACAATATGGACAGAGATTGATTCGTAAGAACACTTAGCAGGTTTGGACAGATATATGATAGTGATGAGATCATGGATTCATAGATTGGTTCAGAGAGTGGTTCAAAGAAAAATGAACATTATCATAATGGATGATAATTACATAGGAAATGGCTCGAACAACGCTAATGGATTCCAAATTGACAGATATTTTTTGGACACATATAGTGCATACATCAGTTCACATTCAAAATAGAGTAATGCTCATAAACAACAATGACAAAACTCCATACGAACTATGGAAAGGAAGCGCAAACAACAACCTCTACATCAAGGTAACTCAAGGTAATGTTTTTTTAATTGAAACTTATGTTGATGATATTGTTTTGGAAGTACTGATGACAGGTTAAGCCAGAAATTTGCAAAGGATATGCATAATGAATTTGAAATGTCATTACTTGGAGGACTATCCTTCTTTTTGGGTCTTCATATATGTCAAAGAAACCAAGGAATTTTTATTTCTCAAACTAAGTATATCGGAGAAATGATAAAGAGGTTCGGAATGAAAGATTGCAAACTAGTTACCACTCCTATGCAAACCAGTTGCAAGTTAAGCAAAGATGATGATTTGAAGTCTACATATTAGAGGCAATATAGGTCAATGATTGACATCCTACTATATGTGACAACATCCAGACCAGATGTAATGTAGGCAATTGGATAGGTGGCATGATTTCAAGTAGCACCAAAGGAATCACATGTATTAGCGGTGAAGAGGATTTTCAGATATCTCAAAGGAACATAAGAGTTTGGATTATGGTATCCAAAAGGAAAGGATCTATCACTTCTTTCCTACACAGATGCAAATTGGGCAGGTTGTATTGATGACCAACTAAGCACTAGTGGAGCATCGTTCTACTTGGGTGAGTGTTTAGTATCATGGCTAAGCAAGAAACAATCATCAATATCTTTATCTACAACCGAGGTAGAGTATATTGCAGCAACATCATATTGTACACATGTACTTTAGATGAAACAAACTCTGACAGATATACAGGTTGAGTATGAGGATCCCATTCCAATATATTGTGATAATACAAACACCATTAGTATCTCGAAGAACTCGATGATGCACTCCAAGACGAAGCACATTCCAATCACGTATCACTTTCTACGAGAGAAGGTTGCAGAAAAGAACATCAGAGTTGAGTATGTGGGCACAAAATAACAAGTGGCAGACATCTTTACAAAACCACTTCCACAGGAAGCCTTTGAATATCTTCACCAAAGACTTGGAGTTATTTCCACTCCAAAATGAATGCTTTTTGAATGCTTATCTTATATGTCTTAGATGTACACGAGGAAGCACCATAAGAGGATAGTTCGATTATGGGGAGAAACCCCAGATGGAAATATACCTTTGCCATTGATGACAAAGGGGGAGATATTTATCAGATGCAGAGGACAGAGGCATGGTTCCAGGGGGAGCAAATTTATCAGATGTAGAGGACAAAGGCATGGTTCCAGGGGGAGCATGAGTGATATGATTTCAGTATTGCATCATAGTGTTTCCATTAATTCCAAAGGGGGAGACTGTTGATTAAGGCTAGTTGTCATTGATGTCAACCCTTGAAGAAAGCCCCACAACACAAAG
>JASDQU010101370.1:488590-509089 GCA_032191745.1 Picea mariana
GATCTTCCCAAAGGACATAAGTTAGGAGAGTGTGACATTGACGGGGCTTATCTTTGATGAGACTTTTGATGATTCTTACTAGATTTTTGTTGGTAGACTCAACTTGCCCATTTCCTGATGAGGTGAAATGTTTAAGATGATGAGGTGAAATGTTTAACCCCCAAATTAGCTAAAACATGTTTCATCTAAACAAAAATGAAAGTGGGACCATTGATTGTAATAATTTCAAATGGAAGACCAAATCTACAAAAAATGTTATTCTCAAGGAAAGAAATTACCTGTTCATCTGTTGAATGATTAAGTGGGACAAATTCAGCCCATTTTGTAAAATAGTTCATGGCTGTCAAAATTAAAACATGTCCAGCTGAAGATGGAGGATTAATAGGACCAATAAAATCCAATCCCTTCTTTGAAAAAGGAAAGTCTGGTAGGACAAGTTGTAATGGCATGGCTGGAAGGCGTTCTTTCCCAACAAATTTTTGGCACTTGTCACAAGATCTTGAAAAAACATAAGAGTCATGAAATATTGAAGATCAATAATATATGTAACATCCCCAACCACCCGTAGGTCAGGGTATGCTACCTTCAATCCCACCATTGGAATTTGTACTCTTATTGGTACCTTCTTATTTAATAAGGACGCATAAGATAAAAAATTTAATGACATGCAAAATAATACCCAACAAGCATGGATAATCTAAGATTTAGTTAAATGATAATTAAAATACACAACATAATACATTCATACACAGATAATAATATCACAAGAGAGAACACTTATCTTTATAAAAAGATGACACCAACTAGCTACAGACCAAGGACATTCCACCCAATCGTAGACACCATTGATCCAAATCTTAGCAGCAGTGTCACCCTCGAGCAAGGGCTATGAATCCACAAGGAAGGTTCTAGAGTGTGCTTGTGTAATGTTCCTAACTTGGATAGTCTAGGAAACAATACTAATGTGTGTGTGGGATAAAAGGTTTACAACATATAAATGATCATAAAAATAATAAACGTGACAAAGGACTGCAAAGTTTGTATTATGATATCTCAATGGATTACAAAATGGCCGAATGCAGTTGAATAAACTGAAAATACTCGACTAGATCAATAGACAAAGGATCTTAGCTGGAATACAAATAAGCAACTGTGATTGAATTAAGTAACAACACTCGGCTAGATCAAAAGACAAAAGGATCTTAGCTGGAATACAAATAAGTAACTAAAATATAATACCAGAAATATGGGAGCACTACGGAATCAATGAAGAGTGATGGAAGACCCAAATGATCTTCCCGGTGACTAGGGTGTGTCTTTCAATACCGAAATCAGCCAACTGGTGTCTTCCTCCTGGAAAACACTGAACTATCTCTCTTGAGATGCGCCTCTTCTCCTCAATGACAAGTCATAATCTGCATAATAATGAATTAGGTCGTTGACCCTTCCTTTATAGATTTCCAAAACCCTAAATCATGCTGAAACCCTA
The DNA here is from genome assembly GCA_032191745.1 of Picea mariana. Lineage (NCBI taxonomy): Eukaryota > Viridiplantae > Streptophyta > Pinopsida > Pinales > Pinaceae > Picea > Picea mariana. The sequence continues at coordinate 490,080 of JASDQU010101370.1, forward strand.
ATTCACCGTTGACTTCCAAAACCCTAAATCATGTTGAAACCCTAATTCATTGTTGACTTCTATTTTTAGCTCATAATGACTTAAAATAACTTTTAACCCTTTTTAGCTCAATGTCACTTTTTGAATATAACACCTGTGACTGGAGTGACCTTTAGTAACCCTGTTTACCCCTCTTTGGCCCTGGCTATAATCTAATGGGGCATTTTAGACCATTAAGCCTCCTCTCTGGAGCTCCTATTTGGAAAGGGACATTACAGTCCTTCCTTCTCGAAATTGCTTGTCCTCAAGCAATACCAGTCCAGGGTGCTGCAACACCTGCTTGCTCTCCCAAGTCGCATCTTCTACAGGAAGTCCTCTCCATTTGATCAAACACTCTTTGATGACCCTGCTCCTCAGTTTCTTCTCCCGAAACTCTAAAACCTCCTCTGGAACTAAATCCAACTATCCCTCCTCATCCAACGGGGGAAGCTCCTCTGATGTGCTAATGAATTGTCCCACTGCCTTTTTGAGGCAAGACACATGGAACACGTTATGAATCTTGCTCCCCTTTGGAAGCTCTAGTTCGTAAGCAACCTCGCCTACTTGGTGCATGATCCTATAAGGACCATAAAATATGGGCTTGAGTTTCTTGGCCCCACTCTTCTTCAGAGATGACTGTCTGTAGGGTTGTAGTCTCAAGAAAACCAAATCTCCAACCTCAAAGCTACGCTCTATCCTATGCCTGTCCGCACTTATTTTCTATCGATTTTGCGTCGTATGCAGGTTCTCTTTCAACAAATTGAGAATCCCCTGACTCTCTATGATCCAATCCTTGGCCTTGGGAGATCTTCTCTCCCCCAATACCAAGTCTACCAAAGTGGGATCATCATACCGTACAATGCTAGGAAGGGTGTCATACCAATGGATATGTGGAAGGTGATGTTATAGCAATGTTCTCCTAAATGTAACCACTTTACTCACGGTCTCTGCTGTCCTCCTACATAGTTCCTCAAATTCCCTTCAACCCACTTGTTGACAATATCTGTTTTCCCATATGTCTGAGGGTGACAACTAATGCTAGGTGTCAACTCTACCCCCACCAACCAAAACAACTCCAAAATGTCCCTATGAACCGATTGTCCCTGTCACTGACGATGTTCTTCGGCAACCCATGAAGTCTAAAGACCTCCCTGAAAAAAAGCTCGGCTACCTGAACTACGCTATACTTTGTCGACATGGCATAGAAGTTAGAAACTTGGTCAATCTGTCGACCACTACATAGATAGAGTCCTTACCTTGGACCTTGGGTAGACCTTTGATGAAGTAAATAGATATACTCTCCCATTTCTACTCTGGAATGGGGAGTGGATGAAGTAGCCCTACTGGAAGAGCATGCTCTGACTTGTTCTATTGGCAAGTCACACACTCACTGACATGTCTCATAACATCTTGTTTGAGGCCCTTCCATGAGAAACTCTCTTTGATCTATCTGTAGGTTTTGAAGAACCCCTGATGGCCTGCTAGAGGTGAATCATGAACTGCAGTGAGGATCTTCTTCTTAAGCCTTAAATCTAGCACCAAGTAGACTCTATCCTTGTAAAATATGACATCATCAATGACCCTATACCGATCATCCTGTATCTTCCCATCCATCACCTCACAAGCGAACTTGTTCTTGGAATATTCCACTAATAAGTGGGATTTCCAATCTGCTAAAATCTCCATCAAAGAACATGTCGCAAGTCTCCTCGATAGTGCATCGACCACAATGTTCTTCTTCCCCTTGACATACTCTATGTCAAACTCAAATTCCTGTACCTTCCTCACCCATTTCTGTTGGCACTCACTAAGGTCCTTCTGCTCAAGGAAATACTTCAAACTATTGTGATCGGTCTTGACCACGAATTTGTTTCCCACCAAATATTGTTTGAACTTGGTCAAGGAATGCATGATTGCCAACATTTCCTTTTCATAAATGAAGTACAACCTCTCAGGTTTACTAAGCTTCCATCTCTCAAATACAATGGGGTGTCCTTCCTGCATCAAAATTGCACCGATCCCTTCTTCAGATGTGTCACACTCTAGTACAAATGGCAAGGTGAAGTTTGGTAGTGCCAACATTGGACAAGTTCCCATGACTTCCTTCATGTGATCAAAGGATTCCTATGATGTATTGGTCCATATGAAGGCCCCATGCTTGGTAAGATATTTCATTGGTTCTCCAAGATGATAAAAACCCCGGATGAACCACCTGTAATAGTTGCACAACCCGAAGAAGCTCCTCAATTATGTCACGTTCTTGGGCATCGACCAATCCAGAATGGCCCTGATATTTTCTTGGTGCACCTGTACCCCCTGTGCGCTGATGATGTGGCCTAATTAAAACAACTTTTTCATACCAAAATCACACTTGGACTCTTTAGCATATAATGATTGTGCCTCCATGATGCTCAATACCTCATCCAGGTGCCTCATATTCTCTTACCATGACCGACTATAGATCAAGATGTCATCAAAGAAAACCAAGACTGATTTCCTTAAATGATCATTGAATATATGGTTCATGCAAGACTGGAATGTAGCGGGTGCATTGGTTAGCCCAAATGGCATAACCAGGAACTCGAAGTGTCCAAAATGACATCAAAATGTCGTCTTCTCTATGTCCTTCTCTCAGATGTTGATCTGATGATATCCAGAGCGTAGATCAATTTTTGAGAAGAAAATTGCCCCATGCAGTTCATCTATCAACTCGTCAATGCATGGGAAAGGGTACCAGTTCTTGATGGTTTTCTTGTTAAAGGATCAATAATCAATGCACAACCTCATGGTGCCATCCTTCTTCAGAACTAAGACAACTGAAGAAGAAAATGGGCTACTGCTCGGTCTGATGTGTCCCATCGCTAGAAATTCCTTGATTTCCTTCTCTATCTCATCCTTNAAACCCCCTTTCAGGTGGTCTCCCTGGTGGAATTGCCTCAAAGACCTGCTGATGTCGTCCCAATAAATTCTTGATCTTGGTATGGTATTGTTTTTGACCTTTCGAATCCTTCTGATTAGTGATCAAGCATTCTGCGACATATGCTATCTCCCCATGTCTAAATATTCTCTCCATCCTCTTGGATGAAACTTTCTTAGGGGCTCCTGTCGACATACCTCTTAGAACAACCTTCTTCCCATCCTGATCTTTGAATCCCATTTCCAAGGTTTGGTAGTTGGTAGTGATTTTTCCCAAGGTAATCATCCACTAAACTCCTAACACCACATCTTTGTTTGATAGGTCAACCAAATAGAATGTGTCTCTCTCTGTGTAGTTTTCTAACTTCATATCTAAGTTTGGAACTCTATCTAGACACTCCACTGTGTGGCCATCTGCTACCGCAACATCAAACCCCTCAAACTCCTCTGTCTGAAGTGCATGTCTTGATACTAGTAAAGCGTCGATGAAGTTGTGGATGGACCCACCATCTATCAAGGAAATTTCCCATTGCCCCTGAATAATCCCTCTGATATGGAGGGTATCATACCTGGGAACACCAGAAAGGGTCGCTATGGCACCTCCCTTTGCTGGTTTCCTCTTGTTAGCCTATTCTGGTAGTTATTGGACTATTGGAGGATGGACTCCTGTCGGTGTCGGTGGTCTATGGGGAGGCTACTCCTTTACTGGTGTTGACTCCTCCTCTGAACTAGTGGATCCACTGTCCTTCTCCTCCTCCTCTCTATCCACGCTGTATGCTGCTACCTCAATATAATGAATTTCTCCTTTGCCCATGCACTTGTGGTCTAGGACCCAAGGATCTTTGCAGCTGAAGAAAAGCTTCTTCCTCATAAGCTCTCACTTAGTCTCATCATCCAAAATCTCCTTGCCCTTCCATTCTCTCTGGAATGGCTTCCTGTCTTGATCCCTCTCGGGCACAAATGGTTTGGAGAAATTTNTGCTACCTCAATATAATGAATTTCTCCTTTGCCCATGCACTTGTGGTCTAGGACCCAAGGATCTTTGCAGCTGAAGAAAAGATTCTTCCTCATAAGCTCTCACTTAGTCTCATCATCCAAAATCTCCTTGCCCTTCCATTCTCTCTGGAATGGCTTCCTGTCTTGATCCCTCTCGGGCACAAATGGTTTGGAGAAATTTTTAGTATTTGGCACTGAGTCTTCCAGATCTCAAGTGTGAAGGATGGAATCCTGTAAAGTGGGAGGCCTGTATGCCTTCATCCATCCTCTCAAAGTCTTTTTGATTCCTTCTGTGAATAACATGATCATCCTGGGATTTGATATATTTTTCACTGCCACGGCTACCCACTGAAACTCTGTGATGAATGCCTCTGTTGTGCCAGTTTGTCGCAATTGGGCTAGATTCCTGAAGTGTATCTCAAGATCCTTCCTGTCAAACCTGTCCATGAGCCTATCTGTAAAATCCCTATAGGAGGTGATGCTACTATGATCCAATGTAACCAGTCCATGATACCACCACTCATGTGCCTCACCCTCCAAGTGTAAGGTCGCGAAAATGATGGCCTCTGTCTCGGTCATTTGGTTGATCTTGTAATACATGTCTAGCTTCTGTACCCAAGCTCTGGGGATGTATTTGGATGACCCATTGAAAGAATGGATGGTGAGTTTCCAAAAATTTCGGATGAAATCGAGGTTATTCCCCTGTTGTTGTTGTGGTCCTCCCCTCTATGGCTCTTTGGGGAAGTTCCTGAGTCTGAGTCCACAGTACTCGACTAAGGTCATGTCCTGATGGAATTCATGACCCAATGTTTCATACTCCCTCCTATACTCTGCAATGTCATCGACATGAGTGGGTGGCCTCTGTGCTATTGGTGGCGGTGCTACTACCGGGGGTGCCCTTTGGAAACTGGGAAACAAGGGTCTAGGAATCCTACTCGTAGAGGTGTATGTGTGAGAGGGTGGTTGGGGTCTACTGCCTACTCTCGATTTCCCCTGTGTTGCATGTGAGACTTGTGTATCTAGGGTGCCCACTCTAGCCAATCTATCAACCACCTGTGCCAAGGATTTAGACATGGTTCGTTGACTAGCTAACATACCATTGATAACCTGCATGAAAGCTACCTTTGTATCTACAGGGGCCTTTCCACTGCCCTCTGGTCACTCATATCTTTCTCCTAGTATCCTCTCTGCCTCGCGCTTAGTGTCACGCTCTACCCTTCTCTTTGCTTCTCTGTGTGCCTCTTCCTCTTCCTCTGAGCTAGGAGGAAAAGGGGGGAAATCAAGCCTATGCCTTCTTTCCTGATGCCTGTTGTAAGTGACATATTCGTCACCTACGTGTTCATGACCCTCTGGGTCTTTTGTTGCACTCATTTTATTTAGTCATAGGCTGGCAGGACTAAAGCTCTGATACAACTGTAAAGTTCCTGACTTGGCTAGTCTAGGAAACACCACTAATGTGTGTGTAGGATCAAAGGTTTACAGCATATAAATGATCATACAAATAATAAATGTGACAAAGGACTGCAAAGTTTGTATTATGATATCTCTGTGGATTACAAAATGGCCTAATGCGGCTGAATAAACTGACAATACTCGACTAGATCAATAGACAAAGGATCTTAGCTGGAATACAAATAAGCAACTGTGACTGAATTAAGTAACAACACTTGGCTATATCAAAAGATAAAAGGATCTTAGCCGAAATACAAATAAGAAACTATGATTGAATTAAGTAACAACACTCAGCTAGATCAAAAGACAAAAGGATCTTAGCCGGAATACAAATAAGTAACTAAAATATAATACCCGGAATATGGGATCACTGTGGAATCAATGAAGAATGATGAAAGACCTAGATGATCTTCCCGGTGACTAGGGTGTGTCTTTCAACACCGAAATCATCCAACCGGTGTCTTCCTCCTAGAATACACTGAACTATCGCTCCTGAGATGCGCCTCTTCTCCTCAATGACAAGTCATAATTTTCATAATAATGAATTAGGTCGTTGACCCTTCCTTTATAGCTTTCCAAAACCCTGAATCATGTTGAAACCCTAATTTACTGTTGACTTCCAAAACCCTAAATCATGTTGAAACCCTAATTCACTATTGACTTCTATTTTTAGCTCATAATGATTTAAAATCACTTTTAACCCTTTTTAGCTCAATGTCACTTTCTGAATATAACACCTGTGACTGGAGTGACCTCTAGTAACCATGTTTACCCCTCTTTGGCCCTGGCTATAGTCTAATGGGGGCAATTTAGACCATTAAGCCTCCTCTCTAGAGCTCCTATTTGGGAAGGGACATTACAACTTGGGTTCCTAAACTAGTAAGCTCTCAATATCTCATAGGTTTCCCAACACCCACAACAATCCAAGTGCCCATCTCTACTCTACCCAGCCTGTACCACCCGAGAGAATGGACCTCCACCCTTCTATGCCATGCAGTTCCTCAGGCAGTTCTTCTCCTTTATCCAGGTCCTCCAGCACAACTGGTCCAGAATCTCAATGATGGAACTCTCAGGACTCACAGTTGTGAGCAAAATAGGGCACATGCTGACACATCTCAGACATGCATGCCCTAGGTCATGGTTGGATTTCACCAGCGACCATCACAATCAACTATCCTGTGGATAATTCTTGAGTAGTTTGGTTCCCTTTCCCAAGCCAAGACGAAGGTGAGGATGGATCAATGAATGGGTAAGTGGGTGCATGGAATGCATGAGGGAAATGAATGATTTGACAGGAAATCAGTGAAAAATCCATCAGTCGAACCCCCCCATCAGACCAAAGGCAGGTTTAAGTAACATTTTGGGGAATCAAGAACCTCTTGTCCTTCCCCAAGAAGCTCATGTAACTGACCCCCTCCCTTGGGAAAAAAGGGTAATTAACATAGGAATAAACATGTATCCCCTCGATCCCCCTCTCTTGTGGAATCATAGCCCCCTATAACTCTATTCCTTATCCTTCTAGAAACCAACGATGTGTTTATTATTAATAATAATCAAAACATCACATTTCTTGGGAATACTGTCATTTTAATAATTTTTTGAGCACCTTGGCCTCTCAGCATTTGTAACAATACATTATTTAAAATGGGGGTTCAAAAACTGGGGTGTTACATCCCCTCCCCCTTATCTTGGCACTGTCCTCAGTGCATATACAAAATAGAGATCAAAATCTCAAATTTATTCAAATATTTGTGGGCACTCTGCTCACATGGCATCTTCATGCTCCTAGGTAGCATCTTCAGGATCATAGTAGGTCCACTGAACTTTTACTAGCTGCCAGAATCTGGCTACCATCTTTGTACAACTACCCAATTTCAAAGAGATTTTCTTGGGCTTCACTTTCAAAAGTACATGCTCCCCTAATTTAAATTCTACATCTGTCATGTTCTTGTCTGCATAAAATTTCTGTCTATCCTTAGCTTCCTTTAAATTCTTCTTGATCTTAACCACCTGGTCTTCCATGTCCTTGAGCAACTCCAGCTCAAGTACCACTATATCTATTGGGTTGTCCCAGATCACTAGAGTATTTCATTTCCTACCATACAAGGCTTCAAATGGGCTCATTCTCAATGAAGCTTGATACCCGTTATTATATGAAAACTCAACCAAGTGTAAGTAATTTTCCCACTTAGATGGATTATCCATCACATACATTCTCAACATGTATTCAATTATTCGATTAACCCTTTTTGTTTTCCCATCTTCTTGGGGATGATACACGGTACTAAAGTTTAGATTTGTGCCAAATCCTTTAAAAAATCCCCTTCGAAAATTGGAGTTAAACTTCATATCTTTGTCCGAGACGATTTTCCTAGCTATCCCATGCAACCTGGAAATTTCCTTCATGAAAAATTCTGCAATATTAGTGTTACACATAAAAAATACTCACTTTGATAGTGTCACAAGTGTCGTCATTACAAAGGTTGCAAGTGTCGCATTTTGCTTACAAGTGTCGCAAGTGGTAAAGGAAGCATACTGCCATCATGCCTATGTCGTGCCTATAACGACATGAGAAGGACATTTGAAACACCTCAAACACTTTATTTGGAAGAGGATAAGTGAGTCAGCAGGCTTACAAACCTTTTTCCATCTGAAAGCACCTCAAAAAATAAGTTTTGGAGGAGAGTGCTCCCCTATACCTCTTCTGGGAGCACTGGCGCTCCCCCTTACACTGTATGGGAGTCTTATAAAGTTCCTCTGGCCCTTCTAAGGGAGTGTTGGTGTCTTTAGGAACACTGACACCCCCCTTAATCCTATGAAGGAGCGCTACAGTGCTCTGATGGCCCTTTTGAGGGAGTGCTACCTATTATGCGCAGTAGTTAAGTTGTTGAGATGAATGGGGGAAGGATCCTTTCATTCTTGGAAGGAAGTTGGATTCGAATCCCTAGTCCATCCATGATCTTAGGGAAGATCCTCAACTGAAGGAGGCATATCCTCAACTTCCCCAAGGATATCTCAAGTTGTTGAGCCTCTCCAAGGCTATATAAGCAAGCTTTCTAATGGTGAAAGGGGACTGGAAAAGGAGAATCACGCCAAACTTATGATCTTATAAGTGGTGCTGGAATATAGATAATTTGGTAGAAAGAGACCTATGATATCATAGAGAGAAATCAATGAAGCTATCATCATTCGGATAGTGGATATTTTGAGCAAGGGGTAGACAAGGAGGACTTGACGAAACTGCTGCAATTCATCTATGGCTATAAGCGATGTTTTCTCTTCATTAATATAATTTGCTTGTCCTATTTCTTTCTAATTCATGTTCAATATCACATGAATTTGTCTCTTTAGTAGATAGACCTATTTCAGACTAATCTTGATAGAGTAGGAATTGGTCGTACTTTGTTTGTCTACAGGGCTTATCGAGGAGTGAAAGATTGGAGCTCAACTCGGAGCGTGCAGGGATAAGCACCGGTAAAAGGTACTTCTTTTCTCCTTCCTCCTCACACACTAGTCCACCTAGATCTAAAAGGAAGTTAGTTACCATGATAAGCACTTTCTGTCTTAGAGTTAAGAGTCTATCTCTTTGCGGAGATCTACCTGTCCGTAGGGAGATTTTCCTTCAACAGAAACTGGCAACTCCGTTGGGGATGGTTGAATCGAAACTTTTGGTTTTGATTTCTCCTCATAGACCTTTTCTTACCCTTTTATTTTTTTTATACCTGGTTCACCCCTTTATATCTGATTGCATTTTCTGATTGACTCTTTACCCCATCACACTCAACTTACCTGTGAAAATTTGATCAAAATTTTGGGTTTTTGGACACTTTTATGAGTTTTTTTAGCCTGGAGCCCCCCTGCCCATGTTAGCAGAGGGATACCACTCACTGGAAGTGTTGGACATAGTGTTATAATGCCCTGGTGTCCCTTACACCAGAGCACCAACCCCTTTTTGCTAAAAATCTCTTAAAAAATTCCATTTTTTGGAGGTCCAAACCCTATTTTTTCACTTGCTGGGTTGTTTTATGATTGAATGATTCTTCCTTTGACCTTTGACATGCTTTCTCCTGAGAATTAAACACCTTTTTGTTCATATTTTATGCCCTTCTTCATTCTTTTTTAGTTTTTGTTGTTGAGAGCTTGAAATCGATCCTCTGCTTTCTTCTCTCCTATCCGACTGAGCGGAAACTCTAGTGAAGGACATTAGAAGTTAGTGACTCTTCTCATTTGGTTCTTTGAGGTCATCTGATCCAATTTCTTTCTCCTTCCTTTTTTGTTTTTTATTTTCTTTCTCTTGTTTGATTGCAAAAGGGTGTGTTTTTTGTGCGAAATCTGCATTTTCTTGCCCTAATCTCCTTGATCTGAAAGGGTAGTTGGCAGGATAAGATTTTCATTGAATTGATCATCATTCACATGAAAATGACAAAAGTACATCTTAATGATTAGTTTGCATATTAGTTTGCATTTCTGAAATGTTGTAGCATCATGTTGGATTTGATTGAGAACAAAATTAATTGAGGGCATTCCTTATCAAGTGTTTGATAGTGAAAATGACTCTTCCTCTTTCCCTTAAATAGGTATTCATTGAAAAGAAATGATTTCTTATCATATTTCATGCATATTTTTGGGAATTGAGTCATCATTCCATCAGTTTCACTTTTGTACACCCTCTGAGTAAACAACAACCATTAAAATCAACGCTTAACTAAAATTTATCAGACTTTTTAACATCTTTGTTAGAAAACCTACATTAGTTTAAGGTGTAGGGATTTGGAATAGGTTGAAATGATATGTTCCCAAAGATATCGAACAAACTTAGTATCTTTCGGTAGGGAGAGTCAAATCCAATTGTCATAGTGTCTTGTTGGGATACCCCTCTCACATAGGGGTTACACACGAGGTCACATTCGGGTGAGTTACAGAGATTATCCCTCCGTGACCCAGTTGTTTGTAGTGGTCGAATCATATATTGGGGGTCACTGGAAGGTATACCCATGATTATGTGTGGGAGCCTTTAGGGTTGATTTTGGACTTGTTATCCTGCTCATACGTTCCAATTGGACCATCGACTGTACCTACCCAGGGGTTGAATACGAGTTTGTGACCTTAGTAGCCACAATATTTAGGGTCTCAGACAAGGTGACGGTGAAGGGAAGTCTCACTGTACCTGAAACAAACGTTGGTCAAACTCACTCGGGCTCCTTGGAGGGTAAATCCACAATTACTGTGTGGAAGCTTGCACCAAGGTGTAAGTCTGTTAAGCAGGTCGCCAACGTAACTGATCCATCCACTCTATCCCCTCCCCTTCCTATTTTGATCTCACGACGTTAGATTTCATCACCTACTAGTGGTTTCCTCATAGGAAGGTTTGTTTGACTGATTGCTTATCAGATTCATAGTGTATGTTGTTTGTTTTACTTAGTGGACCTTAGGTCAAGTCAGTATTAATGGCATCAAATCCTGGGAGTACCAATGGAGGAACCCCTTCTCCTGGGGAACTCTATACTTTTCCTTCATTTGGAAACTTTGGTCCTCCGTATGTTGCCACACTGAGTCTTCTAGGACTCACTATTGGATTACCAGTTTGGTTGTTCCCCACTCCGGTGATCTCGAATCCTCCCAATGTTTCAGTTGCACCTAATACTTTGGATGTCAATACAACACCCACACATAAACCTCATGTCAACTTTTCACCTTCCTCATCCATAAAGTCTCCTTCCATTTCTCCTTCTTCGCCTAGTGAAAGATCTAAAGCAAGTAGCCAGGTTGATCATAAGAAGAAGAAATGAAAAGAGAAGAAGAAGAAGAACCCAAAAAGGACAAATCCCCCAACAACATCAGATGTTGTCTCTACGAAACCAGTTAATGTTAATAGTATTGGGAGTGTTGATGAGGTCAACAAGATTAAAATGAAAAATCCAAAACCCAAATTCCCTTGCAGCCTTTGTAAGGGTGACCACTTTTTGAGGGATTGCCCCAGTCTTACCCAGGTATTAGAAGTGTGTTCCTCCATGTTATCAGCCTCTATCAATGATGTCAATGATACCCTGTCAAGTAGTGATGTTCAGGTTGGTAAGAAGAAGAAAATTGTGAAGTTCCCTTGCATGTTATGTAAAGGTAATCATTACTCTCACCATTTTCCTCGCATGGATGAAGCTTCTTCTCTTTTGGAAAAACTTCAACTTCCAAAAGGTTATCGTAATATTTCCTCCAACCCATCATTGGTTTATGGACTGGTCAATCTAGTTCCATCCCCAGTCAGTCCGGTTGATTAGGTGGTCAATCTAGTTTCCTCCTTGATTGAACCACGAACCCAAGTAGATGATCCAGTTTCATCATCAATCAGCCCCGCTCTTCATTAAAAGAGTGACACCAAAGTGGTCTATCTTTTTTCATCCTCGGTCGATCCCACTCTCCCATTAGAGAGTGACACCAAAGCAGTCGATCCTTTTCCACCTGTCGACCCCATTCTTCCCTTGGAGAATGAAACTCAAGTGGTCGATCTAGTTTCTCCATCAATCGATCCCATTCCAACATTGAGGAATGTCAAAGTGACTGATCCAGTCCCTTCCTTGGTCAGTCCCACTCTTCCTCTGAAGAGTGCTAAGTGGTCTATCCAAGTCCACCATTGTTTGATTCGATCCAATCATCGATCGATCCTACTCTCTCTCTAGAGAGTAAACTGGATACTTCCCATGTTTTTCTCGTTAATACAGACTCTACTGTGTCGGGGAGCATTCCTCCTTCTCCTACGAAACACCCTCCAAGTAATGAAGACATCCTTTTTGATTGACGTGCACTAATTGGACCTCATCTTCCCTCTCACGTTCCTTTCCAGATTACAGTACAGGTTCGTGGTTGGGACGTTCCTCAAACGCTGATAGATAAAGGTGTGTCTGTTAGTATCTTGTCTTCTGTTGCTTGGTACGCTTTGGGTTTTCCGCAGCTTGCACTGGTTACACAGAATCTGTTAGCTTTTAACAAAAGAAATAGTCAACCTTTAGGGATTCTTCCTCAGTTTCCTGTAACTTTGGGAGGTAAAACTATCTTTATTGATGTCATGGTAGTCTGAGACCCCTTGGATTTTTCTTTATTCCTTGGGTGGGATTATGTCTATGCCATGAAAGATATTGTATCCACTCTTTTCTGTGTGATATCTTTCCCTAACAATGGAAGAATTGTGACTATTGATCAACTTTCATTCCTTGGCCCCAACCGGGTTACCTCCCTAAGTGGTTCTTATATGTAGACAGTATTGCCCCCACCGCATGTCAATTATGTGGCATTGTCTCCCATGATTTCAACTTCTAATTCTTTGGATCCAGTAGTTGACATGGTGATTTGTTCGATCGGGTTATTGGATACTGATCTCCTTACCCTTGTCACGACCCTCAACATGTGTTCCTTCCGGATTGATTCTCTTCCATCCGACGAAGATCTCTTGGAAGCCATGACCAAGTTTTGTCCCTTGACATGGTACCCTTCCAGAGCATTATCCCCTCGGAAGCCATGATCAAGAAGAAACCACAAGCATTGTTTCTCTTCTTTATGGCAAGCTCGTTAAAAAATGAAACAGAGGTCCTGAGCATAGTTCTTTTCCTGTGTCAAGCTCATTTAAAAAATGAAACAATTACCTCTCTTAAATCTTCTTTTCATCCACCCTTCTCCTTTTTCTCATCTACTAGGGAAATTGGTGACGACCTTAGAGCCGGTGAATGAATTGAAGCTTGGTGGGAATGTCTCCAGCCTTTGATGATCTTTCTAGAGTTAATCCACTAGCTTTCAAGCTGGGGGCATACCGAGATTAGTCTTTGTTCTTTCTCGTGCTCGTAAATACATGAGAATACATCCAGGTAGACTTTTATCTCTTTTTCAGACCTGTATGGATACACAAAAAATGAACCCCCTGGAGTCTCCTTTAAGCTCTTTTCAGACTCTCTAAACATGAAAAGATTGCCAAGTGATCTTGCTTCCTTTCCCACTCGTTAAAAGGTTTGAAAGGGCGTCTTTCCAGTGATACTTTATCTCTTTTTCGGCCTCGCGAGACTAACATTACAAAAAATGACAACATTGGAGTCATCTTTAAGTCCTTTTCAGACTCTCTGAAGATGAAAATATTACCAAGCGACCTTGTTCTCTTTACGCTCGTTAAAGTGTTTGAAGAAAATGTCTATTGAGCGATAGTTTATCTCTTTTTCGGTCTCGTCAGACTACTTTATGAAAAAGGAACTGAGAAAGTTCTCTTTTAAGTGTTTTTCCAGACTCTATAATCATGAAAAACCTTCGAGTTTTCTGTCTTCGGACTCGCTAAAACAAACATCGACAGGCCCATATGAGATCGAACCCTTACTTCTTCTAGTTCCTTAAAAAAAGGAGGAGGAACTTATAGAAGGTGAGTTTTATCGAGCATGTCTTATCCTCCTTGAGCTCGTTAAATTAAAAAGAGGTACTCGTCTATCTAGATGGGGGAAAAAATTGAAAGAAGCAAGCCAAGCAGTCTCTTGAGAACATTACCAAGTAATTCTTAGAGTCTCCCTTGAACATGACACTTTATCTTTTGCACGCATTTTAATCCGCTGAACCTCTGCACTGAGCCAATCCTTTGAGTTTCTTTCACTCCTTTGGGTCACCTGACGTAAGTCACAACATCCACTGCATCATAAAGTTTTGGTCCATATCATGTTCCTGATGTCATGCCTCAATGTTCATGTCATTGATGGGGGATACATCAAGGCCCTCCTTCGACGAGTCTATTCTTTTCAAATTCAACACATTATCTAGGAACTAGCCTTAGAAACTAGATAGTACTTTGGGACATGCATGCCTCAATGGTAGGCCTCCTCACGTCTGACAGTGGGCTTACATCATTGACCTCTGATTGGATGATTCCATGGATTTTCAACTTCATCTAATCCATTCACATTCGTTGGAATGTACTAGGGTACCTTGGGAATCATTGACATTAATGGTGATCTCCCTCGCGCTTGTTAACGGTTTACATCATTGACTGGTAATCAAGTGGTTTTTTCCATGTTCGACATCAGGACATCTATTCACATGGTTAGATTCGTACTGCATAGGGATTGGTAAGAAGACCCTGGGTTGAGTGATCACTTTGATATGTACTTTTCCCAGGTTGCGATGGAGTTTCTCTTGAACAATGACACATATACTGTTACATAGATCCACTTTTCATTGGTCGTGGCTATGTCTTGTCATCTACTAGATACAATGTATATTCTTCGTGGCTATGATTAGTTCAGGTCATGGGAGTATAGATCCACAGTGTATTTCCAGTGGCTATACCTTTTTATCAATACAATCATGGATCCACAGTGTATTTTATGGCGGCCATATCTTGCAAGTCTTGATCACCCAAGCATAGGTATGCCTGACTTGGGTTCGAAACATGTCATAATATTTGTTGGATGTTTGTGTGAAGCTTAGCCCCGGCCCATGGTCATATAGTCATTTCATATGGCCATTATATATATATGCGCGTGGTTGCTATGCAACACACGAGTTTTGGAAGTGGTTTGAATGGTTTACACTTTGGCACATGGTTATATGCTGACATTTCATATGACCATAGTTAAGTGCACGGGAAGTTAGAATGGTTCAACCATTTATCCCTTTTACCAATGCACGCGGTCACATGATTCTCATACGCCCAGGTGCTAGGTGGTTAGGGGATGACGTGCCCCTAACCGTCCTATGGTTTTCACCGTTGGCGCAGTTGCACCCGGTGCTGGGTTTTCACGCTTTATATTGCTTGTGTGCTAGGTTCATTTGATGATCTAAAATTGAAGAAGACTTGAAAAACTTGAATAATTATTACAAGTGAAATGTTATGTGTTTAAAGAAACAGGATCAATTTGCAACACATAAATTAAGGATTACTTATGCAAAATACACATAGACAGCAGCATAAACATTGAACATAAACACATGTGCACAACAATTGATAAAGGAGTTCACCCCTCTTATGGGCTACATCTCCTGGTCCAGCTTCCAATGGATCATTATTATTAATTGCTCAAAAAGTGCTCAAACACATGTCTTACAATGCTCAAACTGACAAACCTACTGCTCCAATGGCTTCCCAGCATCCCAAAACCCCTGTCTGGGCTCTTTCGGCACCTCAATCGGTCGAAAAATGAAGAAGTTAGGCCTCCTAGAAGTCTCCCTCTTCAAGCTTGTTGTCTCTGGTTCTACAATTCACACTCCCCCTTGAGTGAACCTGGCTCACATGCTCTTTAAAGCATAAAAACCTGGCATCGGATGCAACCGCACCAACGGTGCAAACCATAGGATGGTTAAGGCGTCTCCAGCCCCTAACCGCCTCGGCACCTGGGCGTATGGCGCATGCGACCAAAGGCTGGGCAAAAAGGTGGTTAGTTCGTTTGAACCGTGCCAACGGTATAACTCCCGCGCGGTTAAACCACCGGACAAACCACACACACATTTAAACTTTGGGTATGGTTCAAACCCCGCGCGCATGTTTTAACACACGGTTTATACCATGTATATAATGCAATGTATTTGCAATACATTGCAATATAATGCAATGCAATGCACACCAAATGGTCGGGCCAATATGTATATGTTTGGGTCATATGTGTTATAATGCATCCACGGGTCGGGGCTTAGCCCCGGCCCGACCCCCCTTTCCTTTCAAACAAATATCAACTTTAAATATATGTGTTGCAACATAGTTAACAAGGAACATATGGCGGTACTTTGGCTAGCGGAGAGTTATGAAGTTGCTAAATTTGGGGGAGGTCTGAGGGTCGAACCCCACGGACTCCCCATATAATTTTATATAACTAATGAACAAAATGAAGGGGACATGTGGCACCCATGGATCGGGCCACGTGTCCTCATATTACTCGCCTTCAACCAGACACGTGTCACCATCCAATACGCCAACAACCAACCAATAATCAACTGCCATGTCATCACCATACGGCCTGTATGGTCCTGCCATGTCACTGTACGGAATGTATGGACAGGTACAATCAGCATCCAAAAATTTTGCCTATTTGGCTTGGCGGACAGATCGCAATATCTCCTTCATACGGACTCCATTTGAGAAAGTAAATATACTGTCAAAATCAGGAAGACAAGATGGACACAATGGCACTATTTTCGTCGCATTCCGAGCACTTTGAAAATTGAGCAAAATTTGATCCCCTGATCACACCTCCCCATTGGGAAGCTTTTGGACCTCCAAAAGACTATCTCAGTCTAGGTGAAGATGAGGGTAAAGTTCCCTCACCCTTCCAACCTCAATCCACTTTTTCTTTCTTGGATTCATCCCTTTAAGACCAACTCGCAAATACTCCACATTTTCTCGCTTCGAAGTTCGCATTCTCCTGTCAAGTATGGTATCTTCCTGCAGTTCTGTTAGATATTCTAGAGAAAAATCATCTATGGAAGGAATCTGAACATGCTCTCCTTGATCATCAATCAACGAAGGCTCATACAACTTGAAATTCTCAACATTAACAACTGCATACATCTTCATATATGGAGGCAAATCTAAACGAAAATCATTGTTACCAATCTTACCGACAATTTTGAAGGGACCAAATCGAATTGGTTTCAACTTTTTACCTTCTCCTTTAAGCCTCTCCATGCTGATGTAAAGCCACACTTCATCACCATCTTCGAAACTATGATCAACTCAGTGCTTGTCATGTCTCGCTTTGTACTTGGCCTGACTCTTTTCCAATTTCTCTTGCACCACCTGATGTATCGACTGGATTTGTTCAATGAACTTCTCTGCCCGATCAATATCATATTGCCCATCAACAACAATATCTTTCCCAAAGATGAAATCTAAAGGCAACTTGGACAAATAGCCAAAACATGTCTCAAATGGCGACGTTTGCATCGAAGAGTGCTTAGCTCGATTGTACACATGCTGAATGTAGTGTAAATATTCATCCCAAAGCTTAGGATGCTTGCTACAATATGCACGAAGAAGATGTACCACTGTACGATTCACCACCTTTGTCTGACCATCTGTTTGTGGATGAAAATCTATGCTCTTTTTCAACTTGGTGTCCATGAGTGCCCACAAACTCAACCAAAAACTTCCAACAAATCGAGAATCCCGATCAGAAATGATGGACTTGGGCAAACCAAAATGCACCCAAACATTTTGAAAGAACAACTGTGTCGTTTGTTCTGTTTTTACCTGCTTAGTACATGGCATCAATATACACATCTTACTAAAATGATCAACCACAACATAAAGATAATCATGACCCTTTCTCGACATAGGTAAACCACCAACAAAATCCATGGAGATACTTTCCCAAGGGCGAGAAGGAACTGGAAGTGGAGTGTACAAACCCAACTTTCGATTACTTGGTTTACTTGTAGCACATAACGAACATCCCCAAACATATCGTGAAACACTTTCATTCATCTTAGGCCAGTAACAATATCTTTGCAAATTTTCCACTGTCTTTCCGACACCAAAATGACCAACAATAAGAGAAGAATGTGCTTCTCTTATGATGTTGATTCTTTCTCCCTGTGGAATACACAAATTTCCAAGATGATACAAGATATTATTATGCAAATGATAATCCAATTCTTCAACATGGTTATAGTGGCACAAAGTTTCATACACTTCCTTAAAGTCAGCATCTAAAGCATACTATTCCACATAAATTTCATGCATTATAGGACTCTGCTTAAGAATAACTGAAGCACTAACAATAGGCCTGGACAGCATATCAACGACTTTGTTAAAAATTCCCTTCTTATACTTAATAACCAAATGAAATTGTTGAAGAAAACCCATCCATCTAAAGTGCCTAGCTTGTTGTAGCTTTGACTGTGATTGTAAATATTGCAAAGGTTGATGATCTGTGTGAATAATGGTTTCTTTTCCCAACAAATAATGCTTCCATTTCTTCACACTTTGAACCAATGCATATAATTCTTTATCATAAGTAGGATAATTAATCACAGCACCATTAAATGTCTCAGAATGAAAACAAATTGGCTTACCATACTGAAGCAAAAATGCTCCCATCGCATAATTACTTGCATCTGTCTGGATTTCAAAAGGTTGTCTTAAATTTGGAAGCGCAAGAACCAGTGCTGAACTGATATTTTCTTTCAAAGTATCAAAATCCTGTTGTTGCTTGCCTCCCCATTGGAAACCTTTCTTGACACTTGTCACAGCATGTAATGGAGCTGCAATGGACAAAAAGTTAGCAATAAAATTTCTCCAATATTGGGTTGTTCCCAAAAAACTTCTTACTTCTATCACATTGTTGGGTCTGGACCATTCCAAAATAACTTTAACTTTTGAAGGATCAATTTTTAATTCACCTCCACCAACAATATGACCTAAGTAGATAAGCGAAGTTTTGCCAAATTCACATTTGTACAACTTCAAAAACAACTGTTCTTTTCTCAAAACATCCAAATTTTTTTTCACATGTTCAATATGCTCTTCACGAGATTTACTGAAAATCAAAATATCATCTAAGTAGACAATAACAAAATCATCCAGAAAAGGCCTCAAGACATCATTCATAACTCGCATGAAAGTAGCAGGTGCATTGCAAAGTCCAAAAGGCATTACCATCCATTCAAACAAACCT
>JASDQU010101370.1:509457-526165 GCA_032191745.1 Picea mariana
CTGGAGTCTTGTCACCACCGCCTCCCTTATGCATTGAAGGGTTAGAGCCTTCACCCTGCGACATTATGGTCCGTTCCAACAAGATCTTCATCATGTTTTTAAACTCTATGATAGTCTGCCTGAGATCTTCTTCTTCGTCCGGAACATGTTCATGACTTTCTGCATGAGCCATGCTTGGTGAATGCCTCTCTGCAACTTGCAGTGAATGAAACTACTTCCTCCTTGTCGGATAAGAACTTGGCTCCACAAGTTGACCTTCTCCTCTTGTGAGTTTCAACCTTGTGAGCATCAGAAACAAAACTTGCAAACAATCAAGTCTTCAAAACCAGTGCTCTGATACCAACTTGATCTAAAAATGAAGAAGACTTGAAAAAAATTGAATAATTATTGCAAGTGAAATGTTATGTGTTTAAAGCAACATGATCAATTTGCAACACATAAATTAAGGATTACTTATGCAAAATACACATAGACAGCAGCATAAACATTGAACATAAACACATGTGCACAACAATTGATAAAGGAGTTCACCCCTCTTATGGGCTACATCTCCTGGTCCAGCTTCCAATGGATCATTATTATTAATTGCTCAAAAAGTTCTCAAAAACATGTCTTACAATGCTCAAACTGACAAACCGACTGCTCCAATGGCTTCACAGCGTCCCAAAACCCCTGTTTGGGCTCTTTCGGCACCTCAATCGGTCGAAAAATGAAGAAGTTAGGCCTCCTGGAAGTCTCCCTCTTCAAGCTTGCTGTCTCTGGTTCTACAATTCGCACCCCTCCTGAGTGAACCTGGCTCACATGCTCCTTTAAGCGTAAAAACTCAGTGCCATACGCAACCGTGCACTGGTACAAACCGTAGGACGGTTAAGGGCGCGCCAACCCCTAACCGCCTCGGCACCTGGGCACATGGCGCATAGGACCGTGCACTTTGTTGAAAAGTGGTTAACTCCATTTCTAAACCGTATAACCAACTCATGCGCTCCAAACCGTGGGCACATGGCACATAATGGATATGACCAAAGGTTAAAAAAAAACTCCCGCGCACCAAACCGTGCACAACATTTAATATGGTCACATGTTATGGTTTATGTTACAATTCACGCGCAAACAGTTGGGCTTTACACATGGTCACATATGTTTACACGAGACCGCGGGTCGGGGCTTATCCCCAACCCGTCCCCCCCGCCTTCCAATACAATATGTAACTTTAAATATTTTAAAACATACATATATACCAAGGGTTAACTATATGGTATAACGGTCGGCCGGTTATGTGAAAACGTTGGTGTAAAGGGAGGTCCAGGGGTCGAACCCCGCGGACTCCACAATATTTTTATAACAATATAAACCAAACAAATGGGGGACACGTGGCGCCCATGGATTGGGCCACGTGTCTCCTTATTATTCGCCTCCAACCGGACACGTGTCAACCTGCTATTCGCCAACATCAACCAAAGAAAATGTGCCACGTCACCCCCCTGCCACGTCACCGTACGGATGGTACGACCCTTCCACGTCACCATACGGACTRTAYGGATAGGTACAGTCAGCATCCAAAAWTTTTTCTATTTGGCTTGGCGGACAGATCGCGATAACTCCTTCATACAGACTCTGTTTGAGAAAGTAAATATACCGCCAGAATCAAGAAGACGAGACAGACGCAATGGCACTATTTTCGTAGCATTCCGAGAACTTTGAAAATTGAGCAAAATTTGATCCCCTGATCATTCCACTAGTTGTTTGACTACACCAACATCCAGCCCATAGGTAAGTACAGGTAAGAACTTCACTTTATATTCACATTTATGATTTATTTATATATATGTCTATATATATTACAGGGTGGCAATACCACCCCACCTTTTTACTGATGCCCTTTTCAAGTTTGAGAAGCTCTGTAGGTTATGCCAGAGATGATGAGGTTCTCATGTGCTCTACGGTGAGCACATATCCCCGAGTTGGAGCCAGATGTTATCCCCGATTTCTAGGGATAACTAGGAGATCATGTCTCGAGGCCCACAGGTCCTAGACATGGAGTACCGAGAGTAGGATTGACTTGAGCATAGCCCTGGAAGGTCCATATTTCTTTTCCTTCATTAGACTTGTCTTGTCAGCAACAACAACATCCATCACCATCAACCTAGCCTTGCATCGGAGAAGACTCTTGCTCCATGAGGTAATTGGTCCAGGTATCATGGTATGTGTCATTTTTTATCATTATAACCCTTAGATATATGCATCATTCTCCTTTTGTTTCTGACAACTTCTTGGATCTTACATTAACCCACTTGACCATGGTTGGGGGGATTGACAGGGTGTCCTAGCAATCCTATACCCATAGGTTTTGGTTTTCCACCGGGGGGATTTATGAAGAGCCATCGTCCGCTCCCATCATATCATCACTTTTACATCTTATCTCCCACTCATCTGTCCCTTTCCCCTAGTCTGGGCATTAGGATGATCTGTTTGTGGGGTTGCACCTTATCTTGTGGGAAGAAGGGGCTAAAGGCATAGAAGGTAAAAGCAGCTGGTAAAAGATAAAAACCATAAAAATGAAACCTAGAGATGCCTCACCCAAGGATCCTCGAGAAGGCAATAAAAAGCCTCTCAGCAAGAAATAAGAGGGATCTGAAGAAAAATAACAAAACAAGACCTAGCCAAGAGGATAGGGGGTCTCATCATGAGCCAACCTATTATGTTCATGGGTACCTAGCAGTATGACATTGCCACTATCTGGTTACCATGCTAGGGGAGTGACCTTTGGTTGCATGGCCAAGGGAAAGGGGGTCTCATCATGATCCAACCTTATCATCTCTGTGAAAGTGCTTGTGGGTAACACTGTCAGCTCTGGTCACCATGGCAAGGCAGTGTCCTCTAGTTAGTCCTTGAAATAAAAAAAGGAATAAAGGTAATAAAGGGATTGGAAAGAATTGCATCCATGATGGGTATAGCTCGCCTTCTACAAAGGCACCCACAGGTAATATCATCCATCCTCGTTTCTCACTCTACCCGTATGTCTAGACATCCTTTGACCACATCACCTTGTTTTACATGGATTGGATGATACCCCTTGGAGACTTTCCTTTCCGTATGGATACTAGCCCAATAGGGTATTTTGTCTTTTTCTTCAGCTTTGTATTGTAGGTCTTTGTAATATCTTTGAGCTATTGAATGATATATTAGGGTTTTTATGCATATGTTTGATGACCTTAATGATGAAACATGATTAACATTTCTACGATCCCTGTGACTAATGAGCCCATGGAGGGCGAAGTTTTTGATGTGCAGGACCATGCTCGACGGACAGGTACCAGTTGGACCAGTACAAATGGAGAGATGATTAGTTCGGACCTCCATGGGGCTGAAGAGCCCATCAGATGGTTGTTGGGACCCCATCAGGGGCAGAGACAGGATAGTGCTTGATTGAGCTTTTTCACATGAGAAGAATAAGGACATTCCATCCAGGACACTTTGGCTGGGCGCATCCCAGGGGGGTTGACCCACTTTAGGAGGAACATCTCCCTTTGATGTCCCAGGACGTCACCTAGGAGCCATTGACATCATCTTGATAGTGTGGCAGTCTGACAGGGCATCTGGCACATGTGGCAGGGTTTGGAGGCCCAAAGAGGGCCAACGTTTTGTCATTTGTGTTGGCTTTTCCCCTAAAAAGGGCTAACGTCTCCCTCGGTAGGGCTTGACGTCTTGCTTATGCTCATTTAGGGCTTTGATTTAACAGTTTAATGTAAAAACAATATGATTTTGGTTTGTAGCCTTGTCGGCTATTTTTAATGGCCTAATTTTAATTAGAGGTCACAATACACTATATATTAAGGAGTTTTTCTCTCATTTTGACAATACAACACAACTCACTTTCTTGTGAGGTCTAATTTTTGCACACTAGTTTGGGTATTTGGTCTTTGAAAGTGAGGTGCACTTGTTGGAGGAAGGATTAACTTGGCATTTTGGCATTTCTCTTGAAGGAAGGTTTACAACTAGGGTTTGCATATGCTTTTTCATCATGATATGTAAGTGTTTTCTTGCAAAACTTCTTAATTGAATGGTTGTAGGTTTATATTCTTACATTTATTTATAAAATTTGCTAATTTTAAAACCCTAGGTGACAAGAACACAAGTAGGTCCTTGTTTCATGTCCCCTAAAAGAGAAATATTCAGCCATTGAAGAAGGAAGGAAGAGCCTAGCCTTTTCTACACTCTTTTCACTTTCTCCCTTGTGCTAGCTGTGTTTTTTTTAAAGGTGAAAAAGGAGGTGACGTCCCAGGCCTAGGTTATCTCCACCTGGGGCCATTCATCTTCTAGGGTTTGGTGATAGAGCCTTGCCATTGCAACACTCTCCCTCACCCCACTCTCTTGTTTTAGCTTATCTTTTATGTGAGCCATTTTGCCAAGTTTGACCTAAGGAAGGAGGAAAGAGCACGAGGCCTTGCTTAAGCAACACTAGAGTGAGCCTCTTTCCCCTAGGGTTTTGATTCTAGGGCCCTACGGTTGTAGCACTTTAGAACCCTTCCCTCTTGTCCTTAGCCTTTTATCCCTTCAACTTTGTTCCCTCTCCTTAATTGACTCCATCTACCCCTAGGCACTGATCTTAGATCCACAACGTTGAAGTGATAGTGCTCAAACAACCTCTCAAAAATTTTAAATTTGAAACCCTAACTAACTAGCTAACCCTAACAAGGCTGACGTCATACTTGGTTATTCCATCTTGACGCAACACATTTTGATGATAAGCAATTAGATGATGGTTGAAAGCATTTATTGAGCAAAAGATTGATTAAATACATTGTTAGCCACATCATCTTAATAGTTATTGATGAATTGATACTTTTCCACTGCTATATTGATAAATGTTGATCTCATTAATATCTGTTGTTTTACATTGCTTACATATTAATGTCAGATAGTTACATGAATTACTATCCCACTGAATTATAGCCTGCATATATTATCTTGCTATTGTCTTGTTCTGGGCATGTGTTCTCATTTGGGCATACACTTCTTTATTGGCTGATTAGCCGGACTTTCTAACCTTGGTGGTAACCTATGAGGAGGAACTTCTGCTTTGACCTTTATACTTTGGCCTCTTCAAAACCCCAGGTTACCGGGGACGTCTCCCCTGGGCTAACCTACCTGAATAGAAAGAACCTCCCCATTGTGGTGACATTGGGTGGGGTAGGTTCATGTTATGCCAGTTTGGCCTCTATCCTCTAGTCATTTGACCTAGCTACAAACTGTGTGATAACATGTCCACCTACCTTTTATTATATTGATCTTATACTTAGATAGTATAAAATATGTATCTTTGATGTCACTGGAATCCATGATGTATGATGCATGAACAACTCTTATCTAGTAATCCACATCACAGAGTCTCAACTACTAGCAACAATCCCTATATCCAATACAAATCAGATCTTTCCTTGACTCATCCCAAGTGCCAATTAGATCATTTATTTCTTATTTTCTTAATCTCTACTAGACATTGCATATTTGAATCTAACCACTTTGTTATTCCATCCATCCAAGCACAAAAAATTGAAAATTCTTTAGATCATAAGGGATTGCTTAAATTAGGAATTCATCACACCAATTATCAAATAGTTTTAGTGCACATTAACATCATAAACAAGAATGCAACAATCAACATTAACACCAATCCCATATAAACTAGACTTATTTAGTCAAGAAGTAGCTATGATGGTTTATTTATAATAGTTGTTGAATTTCTTGTTTACCTATTGATTCATCATCCAAGTTGTACCAACCTTACTATTGTCAAGGTTGATGACTTTAATAGAGTTTTTATATAGGCTGACATGATGAGCTTGAGCTTGTATTGAATGAAATTTTAGTCGAAGATATCTCAACTATCTTATCTTGAGACCTCTTCAACTTGATATTTGGTCAAGTGATCAATCCCCTACAATCTCACTATCATGCACATCAAAAGGAGCCCATGTCTATTAACAATCCTTATCTCGATTGTAGATTCTATCCATTCAATAAGCATGGAGCAAAGTCAATGCATGTCAATGGTTGAATTTAATCATGTCTATTGGATAAACATAATCTACAATCGAGTTAAGTTCAGATATGTGTACCTTATCAACCAACAGTTCAAAAAAATAAATAAGAAATTAGATCAAAATGAGACCGCTATGATAAACCTCCAGTCAAACATCTAGACACAAACGTCTAAAATCGTTTTTCCATCAATGTTTGATGAAGTTGGTTCTCCCTAAAAAAAATCAGAAATTGGATATGCCATTTGACTAGGAATCCCACATGCATGCGTCAAAATCAATGCACAACTAAAAAGTAAATATGACGTGACTACAACCAAATGTCAATGAGTCACCCTCCATTCAATGTAATCCTATGCAAAGTTTCATTTGTTATGATAAAGTGTATATCATAAGGTTGCATATTGGTTAACTAGGAATAGCATTGATGTTACAAAAGAACAACAACGTGGGGGAAACTTATTACTTTTAATTTTCAAATTTTGAAATTATGTCCAAGCAAAATTGCTCATAGAGAATGTGTATTGTTGTTATTTCTCCAAAGTTTATTGGGAAATAAATTGGCATATGTAATTTTTCCAAGTCAATATCGAATCAACATACTATATGTAATATTGTTTTCTTCAATGATTGATAAGATCCAAGTGCAAATCTCTATTAATATCTTCTTTAATGCAACTATACATGGGTCAAGTCCGAGCCCCTATAGTTTGATTTTTTGTGTGGAGTTGGATGTGTGTCCAAAAGTGTTGTGATGTATCTCTTTCTAGTGTTGATTTGGTGTGTTTAAAATTTTTGCATTTGTGCAACAATCACATCAAATCTTTCACATCTACATTCTTTGACATCACAAGGAGAAATACTCAATCATCCACAGTATCTAAAATTCGACAACTTAGAAAGCACTCAATTAAGCATCATCAATTATTGAAAGAAATGGGCCAATAAAATTAATAATCAAAGGAGAACCTTATGGAATCAATGCATCGCGAAGCATTCAAACTTGAATATAAAAAATTAGCATTATTTGCAACTTGCAAATAGTAATTTTTTGTAAGTTTACATGTATTTTTTAAAACAAGTTGAAATTGTACTTGTTGGGTACATTCTCGGTTGAACCCACCACCCTCCAATTTATGAGTCTACAATGAATTGGTTGAGTCATTAAATTGTATACAGAGTGGATTAAAAAAAATCCCTCCTTGTTGTCAAGACAATTATAATCTGGACCAACTTGCACACGAAAGCCTCATTCAATCTTTAAAAATGTCTCGAAGTATAGAATTATTAGAGTTACTTAACACTCTAATACTCATTGTTGTTGACAACATAATATCAATAAACAAAGAAACCCTTCAATATGTTCTAACTTGTTTGCAATTTTTACAAGCCAAAGTTAAGATTCTTTAGAATTAGTCATATCTTCTTCACGATGAACTTCAACTAAAGTATCTTTAACATTATGGACTATTCCTTGCTCAGAACAACACACTTTTTGAATTTGATAATGATTCCAATCAATTGTCGGCACAAGATCAACTCAATGAAACAAATTCATCCTTATCTAATGCAATTTCAGATAAGGATGAAGTTATTTATGAATAGGTTCAACATACTCTTTACAAGCCCATTATCAGACCTTAGGATGAAAAAAAAACAACAAACATAGAACACAAATTGGATATGAAAAGGAAGTAACCTTTCATACTCCAAATTATTCCATACCAATCCACTTCAACAGTGCAAGATTCATTAAGTTTCAACTTCACTTGTTCCAGTTTAGCAACAAAATGCCAAGTGTCAACATTGTCATCAAGTTGGTCATATGGATGATAGTGTTTTAATCTCCATCATTGTCAGCATTGCAACACGCATAATCATTCATCAAATAGATGATACACATTAAAAAAAACATAGAATATTAAAGATTCACTATGGGTGTATCAATCCTTGACAATGGTCATCGACAAGCAATCAATTATATCAGTCTTGCTGCAGAATTCTCTCTTGATTAAAGACACTTCTTCCAGCAAATATCTCCTTACACCTTAAAGGAGGGAATGTGAAAAAATAAAATGATAATGGTATTATCTTGCACCTTAAAGGGGGGGTTACATTGGTGGTGGTCTCTTATAGCTTAAGGGGAGGGGGGGTACACTGATGAGTGGAAATAGTTAGTGGTAATTTGAAACCACCAGTTGAAGTGAAAACGGTTAGTGGTTAACCAAAACCACCAAATACAGTGATGAATTGCTTCAGGATAAACTACATGAAAACCCATGACTTTTCACCTTTCAGCTGACAAAGGGGGGAACATTGATTATGATTTTCATACTTCAAGTTTTGACAACATACAAATTTCAAATGCAAAACAATAATCTATAGACAACAGAATTAGACAAACAAAATGCCAAATGGGTGACAATAACAACAACAAGAGCATTGCAAAAATTTCATCACTTGTGATAAATTGCCAATTTGGGCACTATGAGCTTTCTACCACTTGTCATGTCTTTATGCAACATGCATTGATATGATCAAGTTTTCCTCAACATGATTGATTCAAGATTTGAGTATTTCCAGTAGGACACCTAGTTTTCTACTCAACAATTATGGGAAGAATTATGATTCAATATCTTGCAGTTGGATCATACACGAGATACAGGATTGGGATGTTGATCAACATTATTTGTGTATCATTTTTTGAGAGATGTTTTGTGAACATTGTTCACTTGCATGGTGATTTGACCTAGTAGAGGATAACTAGATCCTTCTACATGGTTGATTGGCATTTGATTGAGTTGTTAGGCATTTTTAAAGATATATTAGACTTGCAGTTGATTCACTTCTCATGATTCACTCTCATCAAATATTTGAGTTCACATTAGTGAACAATTACAGGCATTCTGGCTCACGTGTTTACACAGTGGGTTTTTCCAGATTCTATGAGATTTCAACATCTAGATTTGAAAGTTTCTAAGGTATATATTCATCAAGGCTTAGCTCAAGAGTTTCATATTGAAAAATTGGGGATTATACCAGCTCATGCACTAATCCTTGGTGCCTTTATAGTATAATTATTCATACTTGTGATTGGGGGAGGGATTGTTAGCATGTGAATCTGTATACAATCACGAAGTCCTACACCACCTTTGTATGTTTCATATTATAGGACAACATTTTTATCCTAAGTGTATATTAGATCATGTTTTTCCTTCTCCTTGTCTTATATTTTCATGAGGTATCAACATGAGAACAAATCTATTTTATAACCTAGTTTCATCCATGTACTATAAAATTGTATCATTGGAATAAATATTGAATGTGATAGAATATTGCTTAAGACATTTTCTACCAAGTTCTTGTATCATGTCTTCTGTTCTATTTCTTAACACAGGAAACCCCTATTATTTTTATTTTTTTTACTTATATATGGTCATAAATAGGTGACATCGAGACCACTAAAATATGTTAGGAAACTTTTATATAATTGATGATTTCTGAGAACTCTTATTCAAAACATGAGTATGATACAATACACTCAAAATAATTGAGGAATGCAAGAGTTATGTTGGTTGTACCTTACTTTTCTTGGTCATTTTGGTTATGCCATCTTGCACTCAAGTATAAGTTGACATGTGTGCTCAAATATTTTGAAAATAAATTTATAAAAATACTTTTAATTCTTTATTGGTCCCATCACCATTCATCAAGACTTTCATATTCAAGTATTACAAGAGAGAAGATGATTTATCTCTCTTTCTGACTAAAAAACAACATATTATTCATGTATGCTTGTGATCACACTTCACATAAGCAATAAAAGAAGATATAGGCTCATATCACACATCACACCTTCCTTGAGGTAAGTGGTTTTCTATAATTCCTATTCATTTTTTATGCATATGGAGTCTTATTATTCTCTTAAAAATACTAAATGCCATATATATGTGTCGTAGTAAACACCTCTTCCTTGTAATGTTTGACAAAAAAGAATCCTTGGTCAGGGCATAATTGGAACCATCTATTTAGAGAAAGTGAATGGTTAGATATTGTGTGTAAAATGTTTTACAATGAATATGTAATGTATGCACAAATGCATTTAGAATACAAAATAATATTAAAAGATCAAACTATGCATAACCAAATTTGGATCATAATGATGGTATTAAAGAATTAAGCTTTTCACAATTAAGCATATACAAGGTATTATTGGATGAAAAATGCATTTAGAATACAAAATAATCTTAAAATATCAAGCTATTCACAAAAAAACTTAGGCCATAATGATGGAATTCAAGAATTAAGATTTTCACAATTAAGCATATACGAGGTCCTCGAAGGATATTGTTTTGGGGGAATTTTGCTTGATGGTTATTTTTGATTTGGTCTTTTGATGTAAGAATCTAAAAGTTGACCCACTAGTGGTCTTAGGGATAATAGTGGTTAGTGGTTGAGTGATTTAAGGAACATGCATTGCTGTGAGTCGGCCTTGACAATCAAACAAGGGTTTGGGTAGCAATTAATTTGAGTTATATTTATATGTTTGTGTTAAACTAATAAAGGGTTTGATGGAGATTTTAACCTATTGCTTAGTGTGTGTGCACTTGAGTGGGAATAAAGATGGATAATAGACTAGAACTTGAGGAAAAGGATGAACAAGTCAATTCAACATGGTATAATGGTCATGGACATGCAATATACATGGTATCATTTAGTGTTGTGTTGCTAGCATAGTTGCCCATAGTTCTTTGAAATGACACTATGTCCAGTTTTAGATTTCTTTATGTTTCTAATCATTCCATTACCCATCATTGGGAAGAATAAAACATGTAGATAATTGATGTATCATTTAGTATTTCATGGCTAATAAATATATCCATGGCTCTTTGGAGTGAGACCACCTTGACGTTTTGATTATTAATATTACCCATCATCAAAGAATGGTAGAACATGACAATTTATGGCAATGGAAATTGTGGCTTTAGAGTAGGTTTTCCATCATGTTTCCCATTATAAATATGTTTTATATTTGATTGGTATGTTGATTTTGGTTATGGTTTTTGTTCAGAGACATACATTAGACTAATGCTTTAGTTGGATAAATGGACATGGTTAAGATTTGGACAATATTAGTGAGTTAAATTATAGTTAGAGATTGTAGTTCATTATTGTTGGTGGTGTTTATGGTTGCTTACAATTTTAGTTAAGTTTTGCATTCTTAGTGGTTACGATCTTGTCCAATATGTTGGCTACTGAGTAAGTATAACATATTGAATGGATTTAACTACCTATCAATTGGGTGGTTAATGTTTGAGAATTGAATGATTGAGTTGTCCTAGGGTTGGACTGTATGAGTACAAGATGGATGAGAAATCCTAAGTATAAGAAGGATGGTAACTTTTGAGTACAATCATACATATAATGTGAGATAAGTAACAAGTAATGGGTGCAAAACTTGGATAGGGATAAGGATCATAATCTCATTGGGTGGGTTTGGATAAGAGGATAAACTAGTCTTTGGAGTAGAGAACAAGTGACAATGGACAAAGGACAAAAGACAATTAATAGAGCCAAAGACATGGATATTAAGTTTTTTCAAGGACATGGTGACCCACCCAATTCTTCATTGGGAAGGATGGGACATTTGACAATAGTCATATGGTGGAAAAGTTCTAGATCAAATAAAAGAGTCATACTCAACATGGCATTGGACAAGGTCCACTAGTTGGATGGTGGAGAATTTTGTTGAGGTTTTAATAAAGGAGTGTCCAACCCAATTTTTAATTAGACACTAGATAGTACTTTAAACTAGGAAATGAATTTGGGCAGTGAATAGATGAGAATGGCCTCACAAAAGATAAGGAATTGCATAGATGAAGATGACACCAATGGAGAAGAGCAATGGGAGATTTTGGACAAAATGAAGACATTTGATATGTTCCTAATTAAAGGAGGAGGCCACACAATGGAAAAGACAACAAAAAATAAGGGAAGACATCAAGTTAGAGCAATGAAGGACAAAGGAAACCATTGGTTGCACTAAAATATTTTATGATATCAAAATTTTGATTTTTTTTTATATCTTACTTATGTTTATCCTTTTGTTCTTGATATAAATGTATGTTTCAACCCCATCGACCAACTCGAATTACGTTGCCATGGAGTTTTTATACTTCCCTCATTTTTTTGTTGAGAGTTTTGGTGTATGACATTTGTACAAGGCCATATCCTAATATAGATTTAGAATATTTAAATGGTGTGCCAAAACCTTGTATAATACTATAATACTAGGTTATGACACCATAGTTCTAAATCTTCTATTTAAAATACTAGGGTTTAGGGTTTAAATAAATGTCATAAGCTAACCTCTCAGCAAGTAAAAAAGTAGGAAGCAAGAATATTCCATTGAAGACTTTGAGTTTAAAGTTGACGATTTCAAATATGACATTATAACTCCATTACATAAACACAAGTGGGTTGGAAAATTAAAGCTGAAATGTTTGAGAGGAGAATCATTAGTGGTAAAAAAGGACTTATGTAAAGGAAGAATGCTAAATATGTCTTTCCATCAAGGGGATAAATATGATTGGTAAAATAGAATTTGTGTACAATAGGAAGTTGGAATGTCACCCATAGTATTGATTTTTTTGTGGGGAGTAGGGTGGGGAAGTGACATGACATTATCTAAGTTACAGTTACATAATTACCATGTGTGTAACAAAAAAAACATTGATAAATTTCAAGTCATTGTTTTCAATTGTGTATCTACGACTATCACCATCAGAAGGGCAAGGGCTAGCTGTAGTTTCATGGGGGAATATCATGATATAATGAAATTGGACTCCTATATAGTGCCAAAGAGACAAATCCATGTTATGGGACATAACCTTAGGTCATAATATACATTATAATTAATAATGGCATGTATGTTCATTACATGTGATCCCTCCTCAAAATGCTTTGTTCTCAAAGTAACTGAAGAAACCCATTGAAAATATCTTCGACCTTTTAAACAATATTGTCGCATCATGTAAGGATCAATTCATTCTAGGTCAATTTTTGTCTAGGATTGTCTATTGACAAGGCTATTGGATGAAACTTCTTGGATTGTGGTTCCAAGGATGACTTTTAGTTTAACACCAAGTTATATCAAAATTGACATTATTTAGATTGTAAACAACATATAGAGCTTGTGCAAAGTGAATTTTGTAAGTTGATTGATTAATATGGTGTCTCTTTTGATTATGATGTTGATAAGTGTTATAGAAAGATTTTCCCCACCATTGCTATCTTGCACAGAGGGCCTTTTTCCATTTCCCTATGCAGACTTGTCATCCCTTTTTGATGAATCCAGAGAAAAAAATACACATTTTTCCACATATACGCACCCTATCTGCTATACAACATGTGTATACGCATGCTGCTCCACTACAACCCACGTACATCGAGAGTTGTGCCAGAAAATACAAGATGGAGTCTGTAAGGTAGTTAGAGAGGTAGTGGGGGGGGGGGGGGGGGAAAGGGCCCATAGTCCAAAGGGCCCATAGTGATAATAGTGGAGTCCATTCAATGTAAGGTGGACTAGGTCCACTATATTATTAAATAAGGCCCACTATGGTAGTTAGATATAATAAATGGGTAATTGAATATAATAAATGTAAGAGGACCTTTTAGAAGGCTCTACTTCTAGAAGATTCCTCCTCTAGAATGTTCTTAGGTGATGGTATCACTATACAAAGGGGTTCAAGCAATGTAATGGAACATGAAGAGAATTATTGTATTTGGAGCGATAACTCAATAGGAGGATGCCCCCTCAAAGAGGCAAGTGAACAAGAGAGGATCCTTTCCATAATAGGATCCATTGTATGGTGTTGCCCTACCTCAAGGGTTTGATAGTAATAAATGAGATTTTTCATATTGGTCTTGTATATCTGTTGTGGTGATTTTGTATTCAGTCTTTGGTTCTTAACAAGTGGTATCAGAGCACTTTCCTTGGTAGACATTGTGGGCAAATATTTTTATTTTTGCATATTTTTTTTTGGATAAGAAAAAAGAGGGCCGCGACATTCTAGAAATTTTTGGTATATTTCTATGCAAAATTTGTAGAAACAGGTTGTAGATATGAGTTACTCTCAGAAAAATACCCAATTTGAAAAAAAATTCGTCCGAAACGAAGTCCCGGAAGTCAAGATATTGAAGTTTTAAAATCTGTAATTTTTCAGGGTTTTTTACGCACACGATGACGCGATTTTTTTTATGTAGCAACTGGAGGCTGAATTTTCCCAAAAAAATTACATATCTGAGTGCCTCTCACAATTTCACCCAATTTCAAAAAAAACATCAGTCGAAATGGAGTCCGGGAAGTGAAGTTATGAGCATTTTAAATTCAACAGTTTTTCAGGGTTTTCCGGAAAAAAGCCGCTATTTTCTGCTGTAACTTATTGTTCTATTTTTTGAGTTTTTTCATGACAGATGCTGGACCGAAGAGTTCATAGGGTGCTCAGATGGATATTTCCTTTCAAACCCTCAAAAAAATTCTACATATTACTGAAGCATTCAAAGTCCAATTGTTTGACACATTGAATATAGATTGCATGACCTTGCAGATGGTCTCAATGATAGTTTTCGTAGTATTCAAGATTCTTTGGATAAAATGTAGGAGAGGGTTCTTATGGCGGGACTTAGGGATGAAAATAATCAAGAAATATATGCTTGGTATGATTTTGAAATCGATTGCGATGATTGGTATATGGATAGTTGTCGTTTATGGGATGACAACCACTTCCATATTTTATTTGATGACTCTACTCCACCTTCTATAGAGAACATCAATGTCCCACATCAAGAGCTAGTTACCACCTGTTACACATTATTTTCATCATCCCTATGACCGTTAATTATGTAAACCTATCTTTTTCCTTTAGAGGGGTCAGTGGCCTGAGTTCCTGAAGAAGGAAGGAAGAAGAACTTTTCCTGAGAAAAGAAGTTGCATTTTCCTTTGTAAAAACCCTATAAAAAAGGAAGTTTGCAGGCTGCATTATAGCTAGGGTGTGAGAATGCCTGATTCACATAGGCTGCATCATAGCTAGGTCATGAGGAGTTCACAGTTTTCACTATAGGCAGGGTGCGAGAATGCTTACATGTGGGAAAAATGAGCGTTTTCTCGAATCTTCTAGAAGGAGAAACTTCCATGGTGAGGTGGCATCCAAATGGTTTAGATCTTACTCGCTTTCATGATTTAGTGGGATCATCCTAACATCCTCACCTTATCCTCTTCATCTTATAAAAGGAGAGGAGCTCTCATGGAGAAGGGCTAAGTTGGATTTGGCTTGGAATTATTAGCTTGGTTGGAGTGTCTTTGAGTTTTGCCTTTGTCAAGGTAGGTTGTGAATATTATCAGATCTGTGCTCTCAGAATTCTTGGAATGGAAGTGTGTGGGGAATGAAGGATAGTTGGAAGGGACCTTATGAAATCAAGGCCATGGTTGTAATCTCTCTTTCACATTTAATATGATACAATAATATAATTCTTTTCTATAAAGCTTGTTGTGTTTTATTGTATGATTCCTTGATCACATACATAGGTTTATATTGAGTTTATGCTATTACTATCACTTTGGTTGGTTGTGTTCTCTTGCAGGTTCATCATTGTATGAGTGTTGGAATGGAGCTAGGATAGTGATGGAGAGAGGAAGCATCACTTAAACGATATGTCACCTATCTCTCTTTAGTTAGTAAATTCAATATTTAAAATTTAAGGAAAGCATCATGTTCTGGTGTGTTTTGTTCTAGATCTAGGTGGATCTAGGGAGATCAATTAGTGTCCGCACCTACCGATTTATCCAATAACAAAATTAGCGACCATAATGGGGAACATATTGTTTCCTAGTTAGTGTAGTTTCCCTTACTTTGATTGCTTGTTTTCTGGTTTTTGAGTCTGTGGGACATCCATCCAGACTCTTTGGATCTGGAAGTTCACTTAGAATCCCTGTCCTTTTTCAAAATTTTCTTTGATTACAGACATTCTCACACTGTACCTCTCTACAGCCTATGAAAACCATTGATTTTCACACCCTGCTGTTAGATCCAGTGCGAACTTCTCGCACCCTACCAGTGTCTAGCCTACAAGAATACCTAATTCTCGCACTGTACTCTATTGCTAGGCTGCGAGCTTGTTTGTAAACTTTTTTGGATTGGGTCTTGTCATATTTTGATGACCTAGTTTTGCTTTGATCAGCTGGATTGAGCTTTTGGAGCCTATATTGATCTGTTTACAGTCTTCTTGACATTCTTTGAGTTGCTTTTAGCCACCTTTTCTTTGTTTGGTTTTGAAAGATTAGTCTCTTTCTTTGAGCGTCTTTCAATTACAAAGCATGTGTTTTCTTTAGGATTGTTTAGGGAAAGATAAGATATCTTCTGAATAGTTCGCTTTAAAAGAAAACTTTTAGTTTGGGTTTCTTTGTTTTAAGAAATTTCATTATTGCTTTTAGTGAAATTTTTGAAATAAAAGATTTAATTTCTTGCTTTATATTAGATTGGGGGCATCCTTGCATTTGAAGTAGCGAAATTGCATGATTCTTGGCATTTTTTGGTCTTAAATTCCAAAAAATTTTCCCCCTCATGGCCAGGGGGGGGGGGGCATGAATCGTGCATTGGTGTACAATA
>JASDQU010101370.1:526254-546175 GCA_032191745.1 Picea mariana
GGGGGGGGGGGGGCATGAATCGTGCATTGGTGTACAATACATTTTTCTCATTTCTTGAGAATCTTGATATTGATGAGTTTTAAAATTTTGGGACATCGTGCATATGGGAATGATAAATGTTTTCTCCTTCTCATTGCATATCTTTCATCGAAATGAAAAGATTGCATCTTCATCTCTTTGCATAACTTTTGGGTCGGTCAAAACACCATATTGTCCACACCATTTTCCTATTGAGTAACAACAACCATAAAATAAAGCGCTTATAAAAACTAATTAGACATTTTTTATACTTTCTGATAGCAAACCTAGATTAGATTAGTTGTAGGGATTTGGAATAGGTGTGAAAGATAACTTTCCAAAGCTGCAAACAAACATAGTATCTTTTGATAGGGAGAGTTAAATCCACTTACTACATTTTGTCTTGGGAAGCTGTTCTCACACAAGGGTCAATCACGAGGTCGCATTAAGACTGGCAGAGTTACTCACCCTGCTTTGTTGGTCTTGGTGTAGAGATTGCATGTATTATGGGGGTCACTTGAAGGTATACCCACAATGATGAGTGGAAGCCTTTCAAGTTGATTTCGGGCTAGATACACTGCCCTTGCGTGTGGATTGGATTGTCGACTATTTCTCCAGGCATCACTATAGTGATTGGTGACCTTAGTGGCCTATCTCTTTAGGGTATTTACACAAGGTGACTGTGGAGGGGCAAGTCTTCATGGTACCTGGAATCAACATTGGCCAAACTCACTCGGGCTCCTTGGAGGGTATACCCACGATTATGTGTGGGAGCTTGCACCAAGGTGTAAGTACGTTAAGCAGGTCTTCAACGTAACTTTTCCAACCGTTCTCTCTTAGCCCCTTCTTACTTTGTCCCCATGACGTTGGATTTCATCGCCAACTAGTGAGCTCATTGCAAGAAGGTTTTGTTTTCTTGCTTTTTTACTAGATTTTTAGTGTGTGCTGTTTGTTTTCCCTAGTAGACTCTAGGTTGGATATTTGTTTTAATGGCGTCAGTTCCTGAAATGACCAATGAAGGAACCCCTGCTCCAAGGGAACCTTTTGTTTTTCCTTCTTATGGAAACATTGGACCTCCTCACATCGCTACTTTGAGCCTTCCGGGTCTCACAATTGGATTACCAGTATGGTTGTTTTCTATTCAGGTAATCCCGAATGCAGTAAGTGCTTTGGTCGTAAGCATTTCCCCCCAAGAACATCAACCTCATGTTGATCCTTCACCGTCTTCACCAATAAGATATTCTTTGCCTTATTCACTTGCAAGGTCTTCTTCCATTTAATCTTCTTCGCCAAGTGAAAGATCTCAAGCTAGTAACTTGGTGGATAAGATGAAGAAGAAACGAAAGAATACGAAGAAGAAAAATAAGCAAGGATCCAAACTTGCAACCACTGTCAAACATGTTGGAAAACAACCAGTTACTGTTAATTGTGCTGGGAGTGTTGATGATGTGAAGATCACCCAAACAACTCTTAAGCCCAAGTACCCTTGCAGACTTTGTAAGAGTAGCCATATTCTTAAGGATTGCCCTGGTCTATCCAAGGTTATATAAGTATGGTCTACGCACCCTTGCCAACCCATATTGTCAACCTCTGAACAACATGCTGATGATCTCCCGTCGACTAGTCACGATATCGTTGGGAAGACGAAAAGTAGAGTCAAGTTCCCATGTATGTTATGCAAAGAGATTCATCTAACTCACC
Source organism: Picea mariana (assembly GCA_032191745.1). Classification (NCBI taxonomy): domain Eukaryota; kingdom Viridiplantae; phylum Streptophyta; class Pinopsida; order Pinales; family Pinaceae; genus Picea; species Picea mariana. Next base: position 527,974 of record JASDQU010101370.1, read on the forward strand.
TTTTTCCTCATATGGACAAAGCCTCGAAATTAATGGAGGACATGACTGTTTCACAACCTCAACTTCCAACTGCTTATCGTACGTTTTCTCTCAACCCCCCTATAGTTGATGGAATGATCACTCTGGACCTGTCGCCGATCAATCTGATTGATCATGTCGTCAATCTGGTCACATCCTTAATTGAACTAGTTGACAAAGTGGTCGATCCGATTCCATATTCGGTCGATCCCACTCTCCCTTTAGAGAGTGTTAACAAAGTGGTTAATCCAATCCCACTCTCCCTTTAGAGAGTGTTAACAAAGTGGTTGATCCAATCCCATCCTCGGTCAACCCCACTCTCTCGTTAGAGAGTGAAACCCAATCAGTCGATCCTTTTCCACCTGTCGACCCCATTCTCCCCTTGGAGAATGAAACTCAAGTGGTCGATCTGATCTCGTCATCGATCGATCCTACTTTCCAGCTAGAGAATAAACCTGATACTACCCACGTTTTTCTCATTGATACAGACTCTTCCATGTCGGGGGTATTCCTCCTTCTCCCGTGAAAACCCTTCCAAGTAATGAGGTCATCCTTTTTAATTGGGATGTGCTAACTGGACCTCATATTCCCTCTCACATTCCTTTCCATATTACAATGCAAGTTTGTGGTCGGGATGTTCCTCAGATGTTGATAGATGAAGGTGCGTCCGTTAGCATTTTGTCCTCTTTTGCTTGGAAAGCTTTGGGTTGTCCTCAGCTTGTCTCGGTTACGCATATTTTGTTAGCTTTTAACAGAAGAACCAGTCAACCTTTAGGTACCCTTCCTCATTTTCCTGTAACTTTGGTGGGGGAAACTGTCTTTATTGATGTCATGGTAGTCCAAGACCCCTTGGATTTCTCTTTACTCCTTGGGCGAAATTATGTCTATGCCATGAAAGCTATTGTATCTACTCCTTTTCGTGTGATATATTTCCCTCATGATGGACAAGTTGTGACTGTTGATCAACTTTCATTCATTGACCTTGATTGGATTGCCTCCCTAAATGGTTCTTATATGCAGATGGTATCGCCCCTGCCACAGGTCAATTATGTGGCATTGTCGCCCATGGCTTCAACTTCTGATGACTTAGATCCAGTAGTTGACATGGTGATCTCTTCGATAGGGTTGTTAGAGTCTGATCTATTTACTCCTATCGCGACCCTCAACATGGTGTCCTTCCAGAGTGTGTTTCTTCCTTCCAGTGAAGACCTCTTGGAAGCCATGACCGAGTTTTGTCCCTTGACATGGTGTCATTCCGAAGCATTTTCCTCTTGTCATCCATGATAAAAAAGACCACTTCCAAGGATAGTTTTCACATCTCTAAGGAAACCTTGTTAAAAAATGAAACAGAGGTCTTTGAGCATGATTTTTTGATTTCAAGCTCGTTAACAAATGAAACCACTTACAAGGATATTTTTTTCGTCTATGTGGCAACCTCATTAAAAAATGAAATGGAGGTTATGAGCATAGTTCTTGTTTCTGTGCCAGGCTCGTTAAAAAATGAAACAACTTCTCCCTCTCTGTTTGTGTCAAGTCCTACGTCTAGTATTTGAAGCTTCATTTCCTCTGCCTTTGTAGTTGGATGAAACAAAGCTTGGGGGGAAATACTTTCAGCCTCTGGAATTCATTTTGAAGTAGAGCCGCTAGTTTCTTAAGTTGGGGGATAAGTACCAACCATCCATGTGTTATGCGTTGGGAAGTCCAAGCATAGTTTTCCATGGTTCAAGCTTGTGTAAAAATTAAACCACTTACCTCAAGCATAGTTTCCTCTGGTTCAAGCTTGTGTAAAAATGAAACTAGGTCCAAGCATAGTTTTGTTTTGTGTTAAAGCTTGCGTAACAATGAAAACAATCCCGAGCTTAGTCTTTGTTCTTTCTCATGCTCGTAAATACATGAGAATAAGTTACCGAGCTTAGTATTTGTTCTTTCTCGTGCTCGTAAATATGTGAGAATGAAACTGAGTATACTTTTATCACTTTTTCGGACTCGTAAAGGTTATACGAAAAAGAAACCCACTGGAGTTACCTTTAAAATTTTTTCAGACTCTCTAAACATGAAAAGATTGCCAAGCAACTTTGTTCTATTCATGCTCGTAAAAGTATTTGAATAAAATGTTCGATGGGCGATAGTTTATCACTTTTTCAGTCCTGTCGAACTACTTTACGAAAAAGGAACTGAGAGAGTTCTCTTTAAGTGTTTTTTAGACTCTCTAAACATGAAAAAACCATGAGTTTTCTTTCTTTGGACTCGTTAAAAAAACATCGAAAGGCCCATATGGGACCAAACCACTCCTTCTTAGGGTTCATTAAACATACTCTGAGGGACTCGTCCAAAGGATGAACTTACATTACAAGCATATGTTATCCTCCTCAAGATTGCGTAAAAATAAAGAGGTACTCGGCAGAAATGGTGGGGGGAAAATTTGGAAAGAAATGTGTCGAAACCTGTATTATATGGAAGAGTCACCTTTGAACATGACACCCTTTCACTTGCTTTGTGTCTAGGTTGGGAAAATCTACTTGTCTCTTGATCATACTCTATAAGATTACAAATTGGTCTGTGATCCCTATTGTTGAGTCAATGTTTCCAAGACAGTTGTCGTGTCATCAATACGTTCAAAGAGAAGTTCAACCCGGAAAGCCTTATTTTGCATCGGCCATTTCTGTAGTCCTTAGGCCTTCTATTGCATCGACCATCCCTGAGTCAGTCCTAAATCACTTGTTACTCTGATCTACCTCAAATCTTTTGACCCATTTCGTGTCATTGATGGGGGATACATTAAGGCCCTCCTATGATGAGTATTTTCCTGTCGACTTCAACTCATTATCCATGAATTAGACTTAGAAACTAATTGGTACCTTGGAACTTGCATGCCTCAATGGCAACTCGCTTTCGACAGTGGGTTTTCATTATTGACCCCTGATCGGGAGATTCTGCCGAGTGTTTGACTTCAGCTCATTAATTCACATTCATTGGATTGTACTAGTGTACCTTGGGAGTCATTGACATTAATGGTGATTTCCCTCGCACTTGTTAATGATATACACTAATGACCGGTAATCAAGTGGTTTCTACCATGTTTGACTTCGACACATGTATTCGCATGGTTAGATTAGTACTATACAGTGGTGGAGATGAAGACCCTGGATCTTTTCTGACAGATTCAGGTTGCGTTGGAGTATATTCAGATTGTATTGGTGCATAGATCCATAGTGTATGTCTGGTGGCTATGTTCAAATTTGAGTCTTTAAAACATAGATCCACAGTGTATTTTTGGTGGATATGTTCAGATTTGATTCATAATGGCATGGATCCACGGTGTATGTTTGGTGGCCATGACTTGTATTACTTGACATGGATCTTTGCATGTCAGAATTTATACTTTGAGTCATTTGTATTCTGAGTATGGGAATGCCTACCTCAGTGATGATATATTATTGTACTGTATTTCCTTGTTTGTTGGCAGGTTTTCGACCGACTGTTCCTTGTTCCCTACACACACTTGACAAAGTATTTTAGCTATCACTCTGTTCTAACTTCATACTTTGAGGGGCTCTCTGTTACACATTATTTTCATCATCCCTATGACCACTAATGATGTAAACCTATATGTTGCCTTCGGAGGGGTCAATGGCTGTTATAACTGTAAATTGCACCACACATGCTTACCTGGCATCAGACCAACTCATATCCTTTCTTTGCCAAAAACACTACTAAACAAATATTTGAAAATCCTCTTGTGTAAAGGCCCACGTGCCCTAACCCATTACTGCACGTGTGTACATGCTGGCTGACCCAAAACAGCCCGCGTGGACCAACAAAATCATGAAAAAAGGAAATTTGCCGACAGAACAAAAATCTATGGGTGAGTTAACTGAAACTCTCGGCCATGCATGGCTGAGGGTTTGTCCAAATACCTAGCTCCTTCTAGCCTATAAAAGAAGGGGTAGGGGTACCATTTGGAAGGAGGAAGAATATAGCAAAGAAACTTTGCCCATTTACGTATTCCATTGTCCCAACCCTTTAGCCTTTCCTAATGCCAAAGGAGATTTAAAGAAAAGTAGTTGAAGGATAGAAGAAGAGGAGCCCAGGATTAGGTTCAAGGAGCGGTGGCTGGTCTCAGCTTTTGTAAGCTGACTCATTTTAAGTAATAAAGAGAATGTTTTTCCCGTCCCAATTCATGAACTTTCTATGGTTTGATTAGTTTATGTTTGATTTATAACCCATGAGTATATAAGTAGTATGCATGCATAGTTGTTGCTCGTCTTGAATGCATGTCAGCTTTGGAAGGAGTATTGCGAACAAGTATTCAAGCACAATGGAGGATTGACATCAAACGCCAGTAACGAGGTAGGTTGATCTTTCCATGCATTTACTAAGAAAAGGGGATTTAAATCTAGGGATGAAGGTAGAAAGTAATTTTTATTCAGTCATATCTGCATGCAAACTCTGAACTCTATTTGCTAGTCGGTAGGGTGTTTTTCCCCAACAACAGAATTGGCAACCATACTGGGGATTAACTCTTTAGGGTTCCTGGAATTTTATTTAGTTTTTGGGTAGTTTAAAGACTAGTTTTTCTTGCCTGTCTGTATTTAGGTGTTTGAATCTCTGTTTGAATAGTCAATAGCTTAGGATTATTTTTACCCTTAGCTTTCCTTTTCTCATTTAAAATGTTGTCAGAAAAATCAAATTTTTTTTTTTTACGGTTTTTAGACAAGTGTGAGAGTCATTGTTTTTACAATTGATATTGTGTGATTTTTTAATTTGATTCTTTGCAATCTGCGCTTTAAGCCAGAATTGTTTTTCTTGGTTTTTTGCTTGTCGGTATTTTCCCTTTCTTGCTTTACTAGCACTTAAATAAATAAAAAAATCTCTTTTCATTTTCTTCTTTGGTTGAAGAGTGTGTTTCTGCATCATTAGCTAGGGAAAAGTATTTTATTTCATAAGTTTTTGCAGTTCACTTAGATCATAAGTAGCTCATAGCCGAGTGAAATTCCTTTGATTTTGGTGTCCAAAATCTTAGAAAATTAAAAAAATCTTTCTTTTGAAAAGTTGTTGAAATTTTGCATTCAGTAAAAGTTTTGTTTCCAACATTTTTATTCATTTTTTTCTTTCGTCTTTTACACATCATCAGTTTCACCCTCATACCCCTTGACGTAAGACAAAGCCATAAAAGTAACGCTAAATTTAAAATCTACTAGACTTTTATGTTTGTAGGGTTCACAAACTAGTTCAGGACTAGGGCCTTGGATTAGGTTGGAGAGGAAACTCTTCAAGGCCATTTAAAGTCAAACATTGGAGTCTGAGATAGGGAGTGTCTAAGTCCAGTTTCGTAGAAGTTATCTGGGAACCCCCCTCTACCACAGGGGATAAACAGGAGGTCGCGTGTGGAAAGGTAGCGGAGATAACCCCTCCAAAGCCGGACCAATCGTAGTGGAGAACACATATAGAGGGCTTGTTTTGGGATTCCGTCGTTTGCATTTGCCATGGGGCTTCGTGGGTCTCAAATCCATTCGAGGTCCTCAATTGTCTTTCAGACCATTTTCTCTCGATACCCTTGACAAGTTTCAGGCTCGATACCCTGCTCATTGTGGTCTACCTGACTTTCGACTGTACCCGCCCAGTGACTGTTCGGGTGCTGGCAACCTAGTTGCCAATCTTTGTTAGGGACATACACAGGTGACTGCGGGGGTATACCGCGGTACCTAGGACAGACATCGGGCCATGCTTTGCAGAGTATACCTGGAGGGTGCTTCCATGTTCGAGTTGCACTTGCACTGGTAAGTTGCTCTAGTGTTGGCTATTGTAACTGTTCTTCCAATTAATTTAGTGTTTGCTTGTCTTATCTTCTAGGGACATTTTTCTTAGTGTGTGTCACTTTTTAGCATTTAGACTACCTTAGAGTGTCTTGGATCTTCTCACATAGTAGAGGATCCTGAGCTCCGCTGGTCACGAAGGCTTCTTGGCCTGCCACCGGTTACATTGGAGCCACCCCCGCCACCATTAGGGCGGAAGCTAGACCAACAAGGGTCTTTTGAAGCGACCGGGTTACAAGCCATTGTGCCCGAACAACCCTCAGAGGAATCAACCATTTTGGACCTTAAATCAACCGCTCTTGGCTCAGTTGAAACCTCAACCACTGATCTCTTGGCACCTTTTACTGTACCAATTCAATTTCATGAGCGCCAGACAGTGTTGCACACAACAATGGAAACAAATGCTATTACTTCTTCTGGGAATTATTTAGTTCCCACCACGGTTGTCACCACAGGAGAGTCATCTCCTAACCTACCATCGTCGGTCCAAGCCACCATGGTCTCGACTGCAACTACTTCACACAGTGGTCCGAACCCGTCTTTGGCGGTGGCCACAACCCCTTTCACACCTAGTGCAATAGGCCCTCCGTTCTCATACGGTATGCCTAGTTCAGGTACAAGTCCTGTACTGTCCTACTCCACTTTACAGACTTTGGGTCTCGGGGCAGGGAGCTCTAACACTCCTCTACAAGGTCACATGGGGGGCACTCCTGTCCCTTTTAACATTTTTCTTATGCAGGAGGTCATATCCCTCCTTCGTCCCTTTCACTCAGTGGTTCGCATCAACAATCCATAGGGCAACCTACACACAATAGTTTATTTGGAGCGGGGAGTCAAGGACCACCTTTGCATAGTATGCCGGTAGGTTCGACACCATTTTCTTGGAATGGAACATTTGGTAACAACACCTTCTAGTCAGTCGCTTTCCCGACCAGGGGTAACCCCATTTTTGGACAATCTACTTCTAGGCAGGGTACTATTCCTGCACAGGGGGCAAACTTAGCAGGACCTTGGAATTTAGGGCAAGGATCCGTTCCCTCCTCCGGAATGCCGATCTGGGGTAATTCTTTCCACAATCAATGAAACCCCGGACAAACTACTATGCCTATCCCTACAGGACCGGCATGGGGTAATCCTTCCCAAAGTCCTTCAAACACAATGCATGGCCAACAATATGTGTCCTATTTGGGAAATCAACCGATGATGTCTCCACATATGAAAAATCCTTACACTGGCCAAGGCCATGGTTTTTACCAGAATCTGAGCTAGCAACCAAACTTTTCCTGGCAACCTGGTGCCAGTCAAACTCCAGACCCTTTTTCCCAGGTTATCAACAACAACCCAAACTACCTTTCCTGGCGACTTTACAAATGCCAGATTTGACGAGGTTGTTGAATGACCCCATTTGTCACGATCTGCATTGGCCTCCTATGCCGATGAAGTTGCCTTCGAACATTCCAAAGTTCGAAGCCAAGCCTAATGAATATCTAGGATATCATGTGACTACCTTCCATCTTTGGTGCTCATCTAACTCATTGAAAGATGACTCCGTACAGTTGTGATTGTTTCAACATACTCTCATTGGGAGTGCCACAAAATGGTACATTGAGCTCGATCGCTCAAGATAATCTTCTTTTGGCGAATTGGCGATGGTTTTCCTTAACCATTTCTAGTTACCTATGAGATACGACGTTGGCACAGAGCTGCTCGCTAATTTTGAACAGACAATAGCAGACCATATCTCTGATCACATCCGCGAATGGAGACACCAAAAGAGTTTAATCAAAGTACCAGTCCCACTAGCATTCCTGCTTGAGTGGTTCCTTAAGTCTTTGGTCCCGCAGTTATCCAAAGACATCGTGACATCCGAAGTTTTCTCTAAAGAAGACGCCATCATGAGGACTCAAGAGTTTGAGCTCATTTATTCTCAGTCCGGTTTATTATACAACATCTTTCCAGATGCGCCACGTTCAATACTGGATAAAACTAAACAGAGAGCTGGACCGCATGCTGATGGTATCGTCGGTCCAACACAAACTAAGCCCGCTGAGCAATTGATAAAGCAGTTGCAACAGTTTTCCATACAACACACAACGGCCAGCCAAACTACTGCTTTGGCTGCTCCCCCTACCCAAACATTGGAAGTACACACAGTGCAGTCGACTAACCCGAAGGCCACCCAGCAGCCTGAAGGGAAGAAAAAACAACGAAAGAAGGGTAAGGGGGATAAAAAACCCAATGATAATGCTGGTGAGGACAACACTGAAAAATAGAAGGTGAGGTATCCATGCATCTTATGTGCGGAAGACCACCCGACCCATCTATGTCCTCGGCTTGCAGAGGCCCCAAAATTTGTCACATAGCAACAACAGGCGGTGTGGACGAACCCATTTCAGCATGGGAAAAATCTAACTCAAGCCTCTGTAAGTACGGAAGGGGGCAGCCAAGAAAACTACCCGCCTCCGAACAACCCCTCATCCATGAACATATATATGGTTAGGGGTGATGCTTTCATATCGACTAGAGCGCATGATTATAATAAACCAAGCACTTCTGAGAAGGGTAAAGAAGCTAACCTCCCATCTCTTCCTCTACAGATTGAGAAGATGTTGGGAGAAACAATGACACGCATTCCAAAAGGTGCATTTAAAAAAGCTTCTCATAACCCAAACGCAAGGGCCACCCAGAACTACTCTGTGGTGGAAGATTTATCACAAACCCCTTGTGCAATGTCTGCTTTGGAGGTCCTCCAAAGCTACCCTGCTCAGAGGAAAGCCTTGTTAACCACTTTGGGCTCTACTGAGACTTGTAATCCGGGTACCATCATGTTAGATACAACTGACTTAAAACCTCGTCTGCCTTACCATGCAACATTTCAAATAGTAGTGGCTTACCCCACAAAAATTTTTACATGGAATATCTTCCATGCGGTGGTTGACGAGGGTGCCTCGACATGCGTTATGTCATTGGCATGTTGGAAGGCCATTTGCTAGCCTGTTTTGTCTCCATCACCTACTCTCCTCACTACTTTCGACGGTCGTTCATTCCGACCACATGGCATCGTTCCTTGTTTCCCCTTGCAGTTAGGAGGGAAGACCGTGTGTGTTGAGGTAGAGGTAGTCGATGCTCCCCTCGACTATAATCTCTTGTTAGGATGGAGTTGGCCTTATGCTATGCAAGCTGTGGTTGCTACAGTTTTTTGGGTCTTGTTGTTTCCGCACGAGGGCCAGATAGTGACCATCGATCAATTGTCTTTCTCCAGGCCTGACCTAGCTTTAGGGGCATCCGCAGTCCCGCTGATTGATAATCCTCAACCAGGTGTCATCAACATAGGAGTTGGTTTGTGCCCATCTTTGATGGGTACCTTTGATTACCCACCTCCTCACGATGATATCAAATTTATATCTAACCACCATAAGGTTGAGATTTTTCAAGTTTCATCGTTTCGCATGACTTACTTCGAGAATCCATGGATTCTTCCTTCCCCATCAGCCAAAATCGATGAGACAGGGCACTCAGGCATGTCCATGCCCTTGTCTGTCGTTGAGGTAGCGTACTCTTTAGTCTAGCAAGCTTCAGCTAACACCGATCTGACTCTTGCACAAGAGTTAGATCCGCTTCTAGAGCCTATTTGGGCTTAGGGTTCTCTCACTAACGTTGATTCGTTAGACTTAGTCTTGCCTTCTGATGAAGAAGTAATTGAAGCAATGACTAGTCTGGACAAACCTTGGGAAGATATTCATCATAGATCATATTTTCTCCCAGAGTTAAGCTGAATCGAAGCAGGAGAATTCACCTTGACCATGACGGGAGATCAGCTGTGTCCTATTAATCTCTTAGATACACATGAAATTTATGCCGAGGGAAATATGGAAACTATTGCTGAAACTATACCAATCAACATCTCCCGAAACCCTGGCATCGTGGAGAATGTCTTCGTCAAAGCAGATTGCTCCCCCGAAGAGATTCAAATCTACACGGATCTTTTCAAAGAATTTCGCGACGTTTTTTCCTGGTCTTATGAGGAAATGCCAGGTATCGATCCAAAAATAGTTGAACATGAAATCACAACATATCCTGATGCCAAGCCTGTTCGACATAAGCTTCGTCCAGTTAATCCCAAGAAAGCAGCAGCCATCAAGATTGAGGTTGAGAAATTGCTAAAGGCAAGTTTTATCTACCCTATCCATTTGACTCAATGGTTGTCAAATCCTGTGTCGGTCAATAAAAAACAAGGCACGATTCGTGTATGTACCGATTTTTCTTTGATTTTGTAATTATATAAATTTTCTTTTTAATTTTTTTTCTTTCTTTTTTAATTTCAATTCTTTTATATTTTTTAGTTTTTAATTTATCAAAAAAAAATTCAATTATTTTTTTTGCTAAATATTTTAAAATAGTGTTATTTAACTATAATGATTTTCTATGTATTAAATTAAACGTAAAAAATGTGTTAAAAATGATGTTTTCCACTATATTTAAAAAAGTATGGAACCATAAATTAATTAAGGAGACGAAAAATCATATTTTCAAAAATGTAAATGGTAAAAAATATTTTTAAGTTTGAAAGAAGCATGGAAAAATGACTAAAAACACTGTTGAAAAAAACAATTGAAAATAGATGAAAAAACAAGCATTTAAAAAAAGTGGAAACATTATGTATCAGAAAATTTAAAATATCAAAAAACCACCTAAAAGGGGAGGGGGCTCCTACCGGTAGCACCATTTTTAAAAACAGGGTAAAAACTTGACCCCCCCAAAAATGAGAACTCTGTAGAGTTCTCGTTAAGTTGGTAACTATGTTTCAATCATAACTACATTTATGTTGAGTACAAAACACACCCTAAAATTCTAAATTTTTGGGTACCTCCTTTTCTTTGATGTTGTTTGCAATGAGATTTCATATGTTTTGAGTTTAATGATTTTTTTGCATTTCATATAGGTTAGCAAGTGTTTTCATTTAAAGAAAACCCAATTTTTTTTTATAAATGTTCGATCAAACATTTTCCCCAAGCGTTGAAAGATTAACAACTTTTTTGGAGACCACCGATAGACATCTGGAAAGTTGTTTCTAAAGAGTAAAAAATATGGAAATAGGTTTTTAGAACTCGTTGATAGCACTTTTCTTGAACTTGGAAAAACATATTTTTGGCAACCATCAATAGAAACGGTAACTTTTATTTAACAAACCGATACAATTTTTTTGGCAAGCACTGAAAAGAAGTTTTCCCAACACGCTAGTGGAAATAATTTTTTGGAAAAATGTTGATACGCCAAATAGAGGTTTTTGGGAAAGGGACGAAAGGTAGGTCGAGAGGTTTTTTGGAGAGATCTGATACAAGTTTTTTGGAAACCTCCAATAGAGTCATGTTTTACTAACTCACAGATAGAATGTTTTAGGATATCTCCAATAGAGAAATAGGTAATTTTTCTGGAAAATGCCAATAGGTCACATTATCTTTCTTGGAATCCATCGAACACATGACCATAGGTTCTAGCCAATCAATGTTCTCATTGACATGTTTCTTGAAACTCTCCAAAATGGTAAAATAAGTTTCTAGGATCCCCCTAAAGAATAAAGAACAATATTAAAATGCATGGGTTATGGCAACAAAAGTGTCTCATCAACATTCAATTCTGGTAGTGAAGCAAATCTCGCTTGACTCACTAGGATATTTTCATCATACCTCTTAGATTGATACCTTATCCATTAAATTCAAACAATGCCATATGAATTACTCATTATTTCCTTCATTTTATATGAGAGCTCTAAGAATTCTTGTTTATTGCTTCCATTGTCAGAGAAAAATGGGTGAAATTGAGACTATTGCACAAGAGTGTTGTGCACAATAGCTCTAGCACAAGAGCAGTAGGTTTATTTCTCAAGGGTAATTATTAGTTGTTTAACTACAAGCAAACTAAGTAGGTAAGTAATTCAAATGAGTAGATGTGTCCCATTTAGGAATTACAAGGAGAAGCTATTTTTATTTTTTTAAATATGATAGTGTCATTGATTTGTAGTTTCATTGAAATTAAGTTATTTATGAGCAAAATGTTACAAGGAATTGCCAGTTTTCAATTTTCAAATAATTGTCTAACATTTCATTAATCAAATTGAGTTGTTGTTGTTGCTAAAAAAGGGAAAGAGTCATTGTTGTTCCCTTTGTTGACTTGCAGAGAATATGCCACCAAGAAGAACTCGTGTGCAACATGCTACAAAAACACCAAAGGGAAAAAAGAAGGAAACATGGGAGATTTCACTCGAAACCCCTATCATGATCAAAGATCCATTGGAGTATTTTATATCATTAATCGATATTCCCATAAAAATAGAAACCCCATTGTGACCAATATATAAATACATTGAYCCAAGCACTGAAAAGCATGTTGTATTGCCAAGCTAGAATGAATTGTATCAGAAGTTTTATAAACAGGAAGACCTAGAAGTTACACCTCATAGCGACCTTGATGTAAGGGAATTAGATGACAAAGTATTTATGAATATCATGAGACCTCACMTACATGTTGTTGCAGCCATAGCACCCATTTTTCCATGTGCAAAGCAATTAAATGGATCATTAGTCACAATCAMTCTAAGAAATGTGTGGTTAATGATGATAAGGGTAATCGTGTGGGGGGTTTTCTACCCCGATAAGTAGAAAAATATTGCAAGTTTCCAATAGTATAAGGACTCCTGAACTATACCTTTGTAAAACAATTCTATGACCATAAATACTTAGGGAAGATAATGATTGGTTGAAGGAAGATAAGAAGTTCTTCCATAGGACTTCTAGATGGTACAACATTACAGGATTAAGAGAACCATACATGTATCTCATGGTTATATAGTATCTAATTTATGGAGAAAATGATTGTTCCCATTTTACTGATGGATGGATCCCACTACCCTACATAGTGGCCACCATAGGAAAATATTCAACCGGGCAACCATTTTGTCTAGTCATATGAGTTCTAAAATTGAAAAGGCCCAGCAGGAAGCTAAGGAGATAGGTGGTTGTGCCTTCCTTCTATATCACTAGTAAATTCAGGTCATATTGTCATGGTCATTTCGACGCTTGTGCGAAATTCTGTCATGGATATGGCAATGAATCTTGGACCCCCCAAAAGTCATATCATGTGTCGTGGAAATTATGATGATCTAAGGATCTAGTTACACTTTCATCACGAGGGAGATGACCTCTATAGTTCGTCTCATGCGAGATGACCTAAAGAGGTCGTCATCCGTGAGACAACCTAAATAGGTTGTCGCACGAGAGACAACCTAATGCGGTTGTTGCACGAGAAACAACCTAAAGTGGTCTTCGCATGAGAGACAACCTAAAGAGTTTGTCTCTCATGAGACAACCTCTTTAGGTCGTCGCATGCGAGATGACCTAAAGTGGTTGTTGCACGTGAGACGACATAAATAGGTCGCCGCACAATTGACGAACTTAATTCATCATCATATAGATGAACTATCCAATGAATCTGTGTGACGAAGTAGAAATACCATCGATGAACTATCAATACCATCAATGATAATAGTCGTCACCAGAACGATGGGATCTGAGTATTTAAAAAAAAAATGAGAAAAGATTCTCACTTTTCATTTGGGGAGAGTAGGAATATCTTTTAACCCCAAACAAAGTCATGACCTCAATAGTTGACAACCCTTCCCTAATGACTATAGAAAGGCCATCAATATCTTTCTATGCTAAAGGATTTAGTCCCTAATTCCATGAATTAGGGGTACCACAAATGGTTCTTATGGCCTAAACAATGGTTTGGGGCCCTAAACTAAGGATTTTTCTCTTAATTTGTGGTGTTTTGGTTCACAAGAATCTATAAGGCTTCAGACCATGGATTTTATCTACCATTGATTTTTTTTTAATGCTCATAAGACAAATCTGCAGGATCCTAAGATATTTTGTAGGCCCCATTAGGAAACTAATTTCATTAATAAGTGCAAAGAAAATATCTCTTATTAACTAAACCATTGTAACTTTGGAGCTTTTAACTTATGGATTCTACCTTTTATGAACATTTTCTAGGAGCATAAGCCATATATGTGGTCTTAAATAATAATATAGGTCCTAGATATGAAATACTTCCTAGTAAAAGTATTAGGAGTCCAATGCCATGCATTCAAGGAAATACAAATTGTTTTTGTCTAGTAAATTATGACTTGGGGTTGTAAACCATGAATTTTTCTCATAATGAGTGATTTGTACACTCATTGACCATTTATAAGAATGCAAACCATGGTATGAGTTTTAGATAGAGAATGTTTTCCTTATAAAATCAATAGAACCTAATTTCAAGGATCAAGGATAATATTTGTGTTTTTTTGTGTTATCGATTATGGTTCAAAGTCTTCAATTATGGATTTTTCTCTTAATGAATTTTTATTTGGATCACAAGTTATTTACATGGCCTTAAAGTATAATATAGTATTTATTCATATCACAAGTTATATACACATTTTTAAACTATAATATAGATCCAAATGATGTAATATTTTTCATATGGAAATATTAAAGACTTGATTTCATTGGTTAGGGGAAATATATATGGTTATTGTGTCTTAAACCACAGTTTGTAGCAAAAGAGTGTATTTTTCCCTTGATAAATGTTTTTGGAACATATTCTATCTATAGAGGCCTAAACCATAGTATAAAACCTAGACAAATGTTTTTTCCTATAAAAGGAAAGGATTAGAGGAGAAAGTAATGGTTTTTTTAAACTAAGTTGAATATTATGCAATTAATTTTATTTTTGGTTATTTACTTTATTTGCGTGTCTTAATTTATAAGCCAAATTAGCTCAAAGGTATTCCTTGAAAAATATTCTTTAATTTATTTTTGTTTACTTTACTAATGGTTTTTTCTTTGAGTTTAAGAAACACATTTGTTATTTTCCTTTACTTATAAGTTAAAGTATCATATGCATAACAAGAGATAGAATATGATCTATAACAATATATCCAATGTATTATGGGTGAAATTTACAATTCTTATGGACTAAACCATGGATTTTTCTCCTAATCCATGTTTTATTTATGGTATGCGCTTAGTTTTTTTAGGGAAAGTCCCCTATGGTTGTGGGAAAACCAAAATAGATCGATGACCATATAAAGATAAGAAAATTACCATGAAATCAAATATCGAAGAATCTGTAACTAATATGATCAAAGTAACTAACTTTTGAAAAAGAAAACATGATGAACTTACCTGAGGTCCTATGCTCCAAGTAGATCCACAACTTGAAGTGCTTTCACTTATTCTTGATTTATTCTTCTGAAACCTATAAAAAATTGTGCCCACAAGACTACAAGAAAAACTAGTTACACTGATAACTAACTAATCAACTTGATCAAATGTCGAAAGATTCATTACAATTAGTATTCTAAACATGTAAGCATTCAACAATGATGAATCACATATCACAAACACTATATATCGAAGGAATGTGCATCTCATATGCAACGTATTGAATAAGCTCCTTTTGGTTTTGATAATAATTTATTGGAGCTATCTGACATATGATCTTGGAGAAAACCTCCCTTGATCTAAAAGAGAAACAACGAAGTCAACATTGACTATGTTGTTGCTCCGTTGGATGGAGAGAGGTTTGCTCCAAGAATAAACGACTCCAATAATTTGTTCTCTACTGAACATGTTCAACCACATGAAGGTGGAATCTCCTATTGTGCCTCCCCCCCCTCACATCACTCTCAATTCCCCAATACCCAATCTATATTGTAATAAAAAATATTCAAAATTGATAATAAAAAAAAAGGTGATTGTAAAGCTATAAATGAGGTTTATCATTCAAAGGCATATGTCATAAAAAAGATTTTTTGTAAATGATATTTATCATCTAAAATATGTTCCAAATATACTATCTATATAATGTACATCTATTTGTCTTACAAAATTATTATACATCATAAATTTCGTTTAGTCTTCTTTAGTTTTCTAGTCCAGTTCTTAAGTAATTCATAAGCCTCCATGTCTTTGTTTTCTAGGGGCTCTTCAATAGTTGATGTTGCTTCAATCCTCTCATGCCGAGCACACCTAGTCTCGTACTCACGGAGTGGAGGTTTCTTTGAGGGGCCATCGCCTACAAAAACAAAAAATATTAAATTTATATGTCCAATTTTTAAATATCATTGAAGTAGTTCATTAATATTAAAATAAACGTCTGCAATGTAATTATTTACATGGTCGACTAGTGGGCACCGTTTTAATGGCTTCCATATACTCTTGATATTCGGGTCAAGGAGGCTCAACTATGACATTCTCTGCCATTGAAACAACAAAATTTATAAGGAAAAAACCGTAAATGTATAAGTAATAAAAATTAGAAGTACAAAATTTATAAGTACAAAATTATTAAGTATATGATATTTAATGTAAATCCATTTTACTATCGCGGGCCTCAGTCACAGGAACATCGTCGGGTTGTACCCCACTGGGATGGGGCTGCTTAGGAGCACCATGATTTTTCTAGCCACGCTACACTATGAATGTATTGTTGTCCAGTACTAATGTTTTCATTGATAGTGTTATTCCCCTGATTAAAACAAAGTAAGACATTAAAGTTATGTACGATATCAAACATTTATGTATTTTGTAAGTAATGAAAGGTTAATKTGGAGTGATTTTTATTTACTTATCCTGCAAACTAGATCTTGGGGTCTGCCCCATGCTTTTCCTACRATCAACGCCAACTTTATAGTCGTACTTGTAACCAAGTCAGAGGTCTTCCTTCGTGGTTTAAATTCCAAAGTCATCTCCCTGCATTGCATAAGAGTATGCATTTTTAATGTTATTGGATGCAACTACCTAAAATTTATAAGGCAATACAAATAATATTGTTAARATGTTTGGGTACTTATGATTCATGATTGTAACCTCGAGTAGCCTCCTTGGCCTAGACTTTGTTGGCCATGTTTGGAAATCCTTGCTCTGGTAGCCTGCAACCTATCATCAAAAGTTTCAAGTATGTTATATACCACACTTTTATTTATATCTAAAGAAAATTAAAGGCATTGAATTCAAAATATTGTAATTTACCTTGGGATACCAGTGATTTGTTCTCTTGTTTTTCTCATTTTTTTTTTTTTTTGCATCATCAATGAGCACCTTCCAATCCCTCTATGGAATCGATGGAGAGCACTCATACCTAGGGTTGACTGCCAAGTTTCGTCTATACACATCCCTCATATATTCTAAATATTCTCCCATTGCAGAGGCGATCACTTTTCTATTGAAGGTATCTACTCCAAAGAGGACTTCAAGATAATCCAAAAGTTTTGTTTTGAGGTTGGAATTCTGTCAATTCCACCTTGTGCGTGTGGTTGCCACAAAAATCAACAAGGCCTTTCTCTCCAAGTGCCTACAAAAATGGTCATTTCCCACACACAAAAATATATGATCATTAATTTAAAAATAATATTCTTGATTATTTATGTTTGAGATGGACAACATGAAATAGTTAAAATATGAAAAAATACCTAGGAGTCTTATTTGTTTTGAAGGAAGTCCATTATCATTGACCAAAAATGTGCACAGAAGGGTCCCCGTGTTGGTCACATGTCTAGCTCCATAAAATACAGCCATATCAACCACATCATCAACCTCATCTCTGCCACCACCTCTCTTATAGCCTGACCATTGTGTGGATGTCTCGCAGTGCATGTCATGTATTTCATCTAAAGGTGTGGAAGATGGAGAAGTAAACAATCTAGCAGCTATATGACAACCAGCATCAGGACTCAGTGGCATCTCTGCAATGCCACTACTACCAACACTAGGCTGAACAGGGTCCAAATATATCTATATAAGAAATAAAATGTGTTTTTGTTAGATAATGTAAAAGTTAAAAAACAAACTATCATAATTGAATTTATCAGTACATTAAAAAAATCATTTTAAATTATGGTTATTACCTGATATGTCCTAAGTTGTTTCATAATTGGATTGGTCCTTTCTATGACAACATGAGCTTGATCTGCATGGTCTAACAAGATAGAAAGTTACTTGTTCACTTTAATGATCTCCCTTTTAATCATTACCATTGGATCAGGGGATGAATACAACTCCTCCTCGTTGGGGGAATAATGATCATCATGGCCTATAGACTACATATTTCAATAAAATCAATGTTATTTCAGTTATATAAACAAATGAAATAACTAATCGTCACACAAATAATATTATATAAACAAATAACAAAATTCACATAAAATCAAAGCCGAATTTGTTAATCATTTACATGTACTGTGGCTGCCCCTTTTCCACGATCATCCTGCCACACTATAAAATTATATAAATAAATAATAAAATTTTCATTAAGTGTAAATC
>JASDQU010101370.1:546225-556983 GCA_032191745.1 Picea mariana
GGGGGAATAATGATCATCATGGCCTATAGACTACATATTTCAATAAAATCAATGTTATTTCAGTTATATAAACAAATTAAATAACTAATCGTCACACAAATAATATTATATAAACAAATAACAAAATTCACATAAAATCAAAGCCGAATTTGTTAATCATTTACATGTACTGTGGTTGCCCCTTTTCCACGATCATCCTGCCACACTATAAAATTATATAAATAAATAATAAAATTTTCATTAAGTGTAAATCGAAATTGTTAATCGTTTACATGTTCTGTGGCTGACACTTTTCCACGATCAACCTCCCATATTATTATACAATTGGGACCATGAAATATTTCAAACATTGTTAAAGATACAAAAAATATAATGAAATAAGTAAAGGTTGCTTAAAGAGGTGTTGCATAAGTACCCGCACACTATTAGTCGATGTTACTATTCGATTCAAATGTTAATCCACTAATAACTCTTCCTCAAGATCTATTTATTTTATCGTGCAAATGACTACCTGATTCCCTTTGTGTCCCTCATATATGCAATTTGGTTGCTTGTTTGTTGTCCCCGATTGTGTGTTGTTTATAAACCCTGCAACATTGTTGGAATATTTAGGCCTTCCATCAATATAAATAATCACTCCCTTATTTTTATCATTGTTTATTAGCTATATAAAATTTGCGGTGAGTGAATATCTCCACATAATTCACATGTATCAGACCACCCACATCCAATCGTTATAATTTTAACACGATATAACATAGTCCATCAATTCAGTTATTGTATTGTATTTTACAGTTATTCCATTCATGGAAAATAGCCCTAGGCCATGCAGGGAGGATAGTGCAATGTGATACGTCATATTGTTGACAATGAAGTCAGTGTCTAATGGAGGTAGTTCCTTAGGTACCCATTGTTTCACCAGATTCTTATACTTGAGTGGCACCTCTATGTATCATATGCTCTCATCATCATAAGATAATGATCCTCCTTCGGCAAGAAAAAATTCCATGTGTCTATGCAATTTTCTTCTAACCTTTTCACCTCTAGTCCTTGTTCGCGTATCATATCTACTAGATGCAATCCTATTTCCCTCTATTTGTCATGAGATTCCCTCACTCGAAGAAGAAATATCTGATAGGTACATGTTTGGTTTTACCTTCAGTCAATCAAATCAAATATATAGTTAGCCATGATTGTAAGAATATAGTGAGATATCTAAAATGATACAATGAAATCATCTAGGGAAGGTTTGTGGGATTCCTTTTTAGTGTAGGGAAGGTTTGAGGGATTCCTTTTTTGGGAACATGGATTTGAGAAAGGATAATTTAATCATGGAAGGTGATTTAAATCTCACCTTGAGCCTAGGTAGATGTGGGGGGAGATAGAAGGATGCACCCCATGGCCAAATACCTCCTACAAAATATTGATGATGAGGGTCTATGTGACATAGATCCCTTGACTTTGAAACCAACCTTTGAAATCTTTCTAGAAAGACAAGAACATGTGCTCATATATGACATGTACAATTTTAACCTAAGCCTTTCAAATCATGCGTGTACCTTTATTCCACATAACCAATCAGTTGGAGGCTCGCTGCAAAATTTTGCTAGGAAAGTGCTAGAACAAGGCTTCACTGCAAAAGTTTGTTGCGAAAGTGTATTTTATTCATAACTTTTAAACAATGTCCCCTTTTTCCATGAAATTTTGACAGGAGAAGAATTAGGGTAATATGAATAAACTCACTTAATTTCAGATCAAAATACTTCACGGTTTTTGAGAAATGAGCCACCGTCACCTACAACCAATTTTTGATTTTCTCGAAATCCATGAAATGGGTTTTGTACAAATATTTTGTGGAGAAGAATCATAATCATATTAACATGCTGAAAAAAACTCAACCCAACCCAATTCGTCATTTGGGAGAAAAGTCAAAAATATCAGTTGCATAAGTTTTAAGGTAGTTTTGCAGCGAAATTTCATTGTAAAGTGGACAGAGTTCTAGAATTTTTGGAAATTCATGGGGATAGATGTCCAATCGACCAAGTCAGATCCAAATCTGAATTGGAGGTTAAACATAATATTTTTTCCCTCTATTACAAGGAAAATCTCTCTATGGCTAGGGGTAAACCACAACAGATGGAAATGATTGTAGAAATCAACTCTAATCTCAAGTATGCTATATAAGAAAATATGCTAACAAGACAAGATAAGAGGCTTACCGTGTCCAAATGTTCGATGAAGTCCATCATTGAGAACTTGTCTCAAAGCAATATGACTACAACTAGTCCTCAACAACCAATCAACGCAAGCATATGGTGATAATATATGATGTTAGCACATTCAATAGCATAATCCATCAACATTCATAACAAATACGTCCATGGAATAATAATTCAAATATTTGCAAGATATCAATTGGACGATAAAAGCATATTTCTATTAATATATAATCAACATAATTGAATGCATTATAGACTTTCATGTCGGCATGGTTCAGAAACGAAAAACTAAGTTCCTTCCAGTTGGGCCTCCACCACTTCAATCCTCAACCAAAGGCAAGCTCATATTAGAGATACAATGAAGTTCTCGATCAGTAAGGGAAGAGCTTGGGGGATGAACAATGTGTTCGGACTTAAAGGACAAAGGGATGCAGACTCAATGTGAAGTGAATAATTTCTCCAGAGTAACTTTGCTCTCAAAGTTGAATTATTTATCTTCTTTTCCATAGCTCTGATTTGGCCCATTTATAGCCTTCAAATGGAACTGAAGGGTCAAGTCAGAACGTTTCCAGTATATGGAAGGCCAAGGATCATGGTCTCGTGACGTGACATGGAAACCCGATACGATTTTTCAATTTTGGGCACATTTTCCGATGTACGTGGGATGTAGTGGTGCAACCTGCATATACACATGTTGTATAGTAGGCAGGGTGCATATATGTGGAAAAAAAAGGGACTTCAAGTCTGCATAGGGAAATGGAAAAATCCCTTCTGTGCAAGATGTCATTTGATGAGGAAAATCTTGCTATAACATATGCCCCCTAATGTGTGAGCTCAGAGGAGTATCTGCAATGGTCGAAATACATTATAAAAACCCAGAAGTGGAGTAATGGGGACCTAGCTAGAATAACTAATTGCTCATTACAATATGTATTAACTTTGCATACATGGCTGCCAATTTTGAATTACAATGCAGATCCATGTGAAAATATACCAAACAACTATCCATGGCCACGGATAAGAAAACACAAATGTGTTTACATGCCAAAGGTTGTCATGGTCATGAACAAGGCCCAGTAACACCAGTCTCAAAATCAATCTGAAGATATCTGTATACAATGGAGTACAATCTGATCTCCCATGATCACTAAAGTTACACTGGTACTGGTTCAATGAAAATGTAGTAACAGCTCAGGAAAGTTGTGGCTACAAACTGATGTCTTCAAGTCTTCTTCACAATTTGCCAAAGGTGCAAGTCTACATCGTGTGAATAAAGAAGTTGAGTTTGAACACAATGAGACTTTGTTTGATTACTGGTCATTGAGGTGTACCGTTAAGAAACGCGAGACAGCCTACCGATGATGAAAGTAGGTATCAAGGCACCAAGTACATTCTTACAAGTGTGAATAAATGAGTTGGGGTCAAACACTTGTAGAATCCATCGATCAAGGGGAATTGATGTATTCCCAACTGTCGATGGTGAGAGAACCTGCCACTAATGACTGCAAGCCTCTAGGTACTCATAAGACTCTAGGTCTCATTTCCTGAATAGATGAGCTGAAGTTGATGGAAGGAGACCCATTGAAAGGATATCATTAAGGCATCTCTCATCATTCAGCATGAGGTACAAATTAGGAGCTTGATGATTTGGAGGAAATCGGACGAAGAACATGTTCATGAACCAACGAACCCATGCATCTTTCGCGTGTGCCAAGTGTGAGCGCTACATGAAAAATACCCTCTGAATAGTAGCCAATGAGGAAAACTGTTGAAAAAGGCGAGGAAACCACCAATAAGGCTAATGGAATCCAAGACACTGCAAGAATCCCAATGTGTGAATAGATGTATTTTCGTCGAACAAAAGGGAAACCACTCAGTGAACGACCAATTATGAAATGTTAGCTGTTGGTTTCAATGTTACCTACCAATGAAAAAAGTAGGATCAGGGTGCGCAATAAGATTACAGCTTCATGTGATTCTGAGACAAACTGAGGGTATGGCCAACATGCAAAGTCAATAATTCTGAGGAATGACCGACACAGGTTGATAGACATCCTTTTAACAAGAGCATGAGATATATGGCAACATAGACACAATGATGAAACCATGAGATGAAGGAGGCATCAATCAAACTCTCCATAGGGACTAGAAGAGTAACCGGTCGAGGGAGTAAATTCTCTATAACGAGATCATCTTCGTAAGGCCATGCTAAACCAAATATTATGAAGACAAGTGGACTCAAATTTTTTTTTCTATGTTCAAAGATGACACGACTGCTACCAATATAAGATAATACTCCCTTCCCGCCCGTATTTTTTTTTTTTTCATAGTGAAATGAATGCTATGATACAGAGGAGGAAACAAGTGTTGCAAGTAAGAAAAACTAGTTCCAGTAGTGGAACATACCTATTCTCAATGCAAGGAGGTGCATATGAGAGATGGACACTTGGGGGAATGTTCCCTCCTAGGTATAGGGTGTCAAGTTGCAAAGGATATAAACAAGGCTTGAGGCAAACGATTTATAACACAAAGCAAGAATCAACAGTAGGCTCAATACTACAAGCAAGGGCATGAGATGCAATCACAACTTAACACCAAAAAATGTCCTTTTCCATAATATTGGTCTACTTGGTTTTAAAAATGGATAAACTTGTACCAAATAGACGTCCTTTCAAATCCAATTTATGAGTGTGAAAGAGACAAGTTCACTCCACAATCTTTTCACTTTTTGAAAATGAGTCGGAAAAGAACTTAAATCAAACTCGCTTGGGAGTCCTCTAGGTATAGGTCAACACATTTATAAGTGAGAAATGAGGTTCAACATAAAGTCATGTATTAGCTATAAGGGACTCTCGTTCCTACAAAACAAATATCTGCATGAGCACCAAATGAAGCAGAGGATCTAACTAGGGTCCCCATGTTTGGTGAGTCTCTACCATTTGATAATGACATGTCTTGTAGCAGATGGAGGGTTATGTGTCGCTAAAAAATGGGTTTGTCCCTAATTCATATGAGTGACAGTTATAGAACAATGCAAGTGTGTATGATGGAACATATACTTATCCTATATGTTGGGTAGTGAAAATACATATCTGTAGTTACGAACGGTCGACATAATGCTAAAAACCGCAAGACTCCCTAGTGAAAACTACAAAAACCAACTTAATCCATTGTTGTATTAGTCCATTAGGCGAAAATATGATCCGAAACTATGCAGCGTGGGTAAAAATTGTTATAAATAGTAATAAAAACCAAATTTTACTATGTCATTTGACTTTTTTACCCAAATAGTGGATTTTGGACCAAATTACCTCCGATCTTCAACTGGTGATTGCGGGAGAGATGCGTAACAAAATCAATGACCGTATGGACCAGGTAATTCATATTCCCCTCCTATTTCTTTGTAGTGGATTAATTTTTTATTTAGTTTTGAATTTTTAAGTTATCTAGGGTTCAAATCAAAAGTTTAGGTGTACGCGGGCTACCATTCATCGAGTCGTGTATACATGTGATTATACATGGTTGTCTAAAATACATCCAGCGTATACTCAACCCTATACATGACTGTGAATGTTGCAACCCGCGTATATGTCTGTAAACAAAGTTTTTGATGGTTGCTAACTCAAAAATTGATGTTTCTCTGGCAGGATGGTGCTAGAGTGGAGGGAAAGGGAACATGAGGAGGTAGATGTTGTTGTGGAAAGAGATCTAGGTGCCCAGATGGCCTTGAAAATATTCGAGTTGTACAAATTTTGGGAACTCGAAGGGATGAGGGCCCAAGTGAGGTTACTACAGTTTCTCGTGGATCACTGGGATCCAGATAGTGAGAGCTTCAACCTTGATGGGAAACCATTAAGGATTAAATTTGAGAATATTTATTTCTTGACGGGATTGTCGCATCGGGGTGAGGTGGTGAAACTCAAAGCCTGAGGATCTAGGAGCGGTATGAATATAGAAGAATACATAGATGCTCACTAAATTTCAGGGATCGAGAAGGTCGAGAGTCAACTCCTTATCTGAGCAATAAACAATCTAAGCCTCAATATTGTTGTCTTTTTTTTGACCCAGATCACAGGATTGACTTCGTTGCACCAGGCATCGAGGTCTCTTATGTTCTACTGCATAGAGTGTTTGAGAACCATGGTGTATGATTGGTGCACCTCACTACTGGCTAATATAAAGAGCCAGTTGACAGAATGCTAACAGGGTGAAAAGAGGAACTTTGGGTTTGCTTCCATCTTGTGTAGATTTTTCTTCAAGCAGGTTATAGGTTTGGGACCTAGAGTTGAGAACATTCCTCGAGGACCTCATGATCCAGCCATGGAACGGTGGACCGAGGTGATGAGATGGCAGGGAGGAGGTAGGGTTCCCACACCCTACAATGATGATTTCTTTTACTAGTGGAGACGACAGGTCATTGCTCTGGATGAATGACCCTATGCAAGGATTGACTTCAAAGGGGACCCTGACATGCCATTACCACAAGGGACTTCCTACATGGACATAGGTATGTCAAAGTTTTTAAATATTTCATTTTCTTGTATTTTAGTATAGGAAAACAAAAATATTTGTGTATGATGTTTAAGTACTAACTAGAAATGTATGTGACACAAACGTAGGTCCACGACGGCCAGACGGGATTCCATGACATCATCAGAGGCATCGAGGAGATGAGGCAGTGGGAGGAGAAGCAGAGAGAGTCCTTCAAAATGTGTAGGGAAACCTGTCTCGTTTGACTCATAGGATTCTGATGGATCAGGTAGAGGATCTGTCGGAGGCTATGCAGCAGCAGGTGGTTGGCATGCCCAGAGCTTGGGTTCGAATCTTTCGACATCTCAGAAATGTCATATTTTGTTATCATGACACACATCCGGTGCCACAGGCGTAGATATCATTTATTTTGTATTATCGACTGTATATATGTATTGAGGGTGTTGGCCCCAATTTTGTACTAAAACATCATATTTTTTGAAATATATATAAAACATGGTTCTTCGGCTTTACTTATGTTACAATGTGTACATTGATGATAATGTTTTCCTTTCTTTAGTTATGTTACAAATGTCAATCTAAAACGAAATTAGCATAAGCATTAGATACATAATTAGAACTCCTAGGTATGTGATGATAAGTAATAAAATCAAACTGTCATTCTAAAAGGCGTACCTGTAGGAATCGTCGGAGTAATGTATGGTCATGCACATGGTAATTGTCATTCAACTGACATACTACTAATTGGGAATCTAGGAAAACCTCCAAAGAGCGAATACCATGTGAAATGGCATTGTGAAAAAGTTCTATAACGATGCTATATTTGGCCACATTATTCATGGATGGCCCTAGGAATACGCCACCTAAAGACACCAGTAGACCCTCAAGTGAGCAAACCACCCAAGTGGCAGAAGCCAAGTTCTGTGTATGATGACTGCCTCCGTCTGTGAATCCTAAGTAGACCGAAGACTCCATTGACATCTACCAACCAAGGGAAAACTTGATAAGAAAGTTGAAGACAAAAGTAAAGGGAAAAGATATATACATTAGTATACAAAGAGTTACTCCCAAGCTTGGATCTCAAGCGTAATATCTTTTCAAGTAGATCCCATTTCTGGGCTTGGCCAACATGTTCCCTTCATAATCTTCTAATTCATAGGCTCCTTTTTCTTAGACACATCTCACGATATAGGGACCATGACACATGGGTTTGAACTTTCCTGCCCCCAACAGTTCTTTGGCTTGATCATATAAAATGACCAATTCACCCTCAGCGTATAAATGAGGATAGACATACTTATCGTATTGGACCTTGACCCATCTTTTATTCGCTTCGATAACAGTAGAAGCGTCTCAACACTGCTCATCAAGGCTCTCTAGGTGTACGAGGCGTCTCTCAAGATCGGAAGAGTCAAGGAGGAGCGTGCCTACCAATATAAGAGAAGGTATTTCATAGTCAATAGGTAAGATCAAATCCACTTCGTGTACTAACTAGAAAGGAGAAAATCCAGTGGCGGTCTTGACCGAGGTTTGGTATGCCCAAAGTGCAGGATATAACATAATATGCCAGTCAGATTTTTTCTGGCTAACAGTTTTCTGCAAAATGGTCTTGAGAGACTTGTTAATGACCTCTACCTGTCCATTTTCCTAGGGGTAGTAAGGGGATGAAAGTGATTTCCATTATCAATGACAATCTCACTCAAGATTCCGAACCTGGCGATAATTTGATTGAATACAAAGAAGGGGAAAGTCTTCCCGTCAGACTTAACTGTAGGCATGGACTCAACCCACTTAGTAAAGTGGTCTATAGCCATGATAAAGTGATGATGCCCCCCAGTAAAATTTGGGTTGCAATCCACAAATTCCAACCCCCACTTAGTGAAGGGACCGACAATAATGACTGGATGGATAGGGGCTGGATGCGAGCGCATTTTCCAAGTGAACACCTGGAAGGGGTGACACTTCTTGACCATTTCAATGCAATATTTAAAGATAGATGAACAAAAATAACTGTCTCACAAAATTTTCTGGGTTGTCACAAGCCCAGATAGATAACCACCAGAAGCCCYATTGTGGCAATCATTTAGAACTGAATCAACTTCTTCATGAGTTAAACAATGACACAGGATGTTGTCTATTCCTCGACGATATAGAGTGTCATCKATGATAAGGTAATTATTAGCTTGTTATCTTACACGTCATCGGTCATCTCGTGAGATATGATGAGGGAACTTCAAAGTTTGAAGATAGAGAACAATGTCTCCATACCAAGGGTCARACGACAAGACAAGAAAAATGTGTTCATCCACAAAAGAATCAACATGAATAACATCCTCGTACAATCGTTAGAATTCAGTTATTAACTCTACAAAGAATAGTGATTTCTTGGATTTTGCAGAAGCGAAATCGAGATCAAATTATTGTAAAATGACAATCCATTTATTGTATTTTCCCTTATGAAATGCCTGGTAAGGATGTATTGAAATGGATTGACATTGGCCACCACAATAGTTTTTCAAAGAAATATATAATGGCGTAATTGTTGGACTGCGTGGACGGCAGCCAAAGCTAGTTTTTCGATGTGAGAATATTTGAGCTCAGGACCGACTAAGTTTTGACTAAGATAGTAGATGATGTTCTCACGGAGCTCATCATCCTCCTAAACCAAAACCATACTAATCATCTCTTCGATCACGGTGACATAAAGCAAGCAATATCTACTATAGTCCAAAGATTTTAGTAGAGGCATCGATACCAAGGATTTCTTCAAAGCATCGAAGGATTCATGGGATCGCTCATCCCATATAAAAGGGGTGTCCTTCTTCAAAAGACGCATGAAGCCCTCTATAATATTGGCATAGTTTACTATAAATCGATGTAAAAAGTTATCTTTCCCCTGTAAACCTTGAAGTTGTCTAATAGTATGTGGGTGAGGCAACTGAAGTATTGCCTCAACCTTTAACAAATCTACCATGATCCAGGTCTTAGATACTAAAAATCCTAGAATACGTCCAGACCTAATGCAAAATATGCATTTATGAGGGTTCAACCAAATTCTATAATGACGACATCTTTCAAAAACTAGCCGAAGGTGCTTAGGGTGATCCAGTCTCTTACAAGAGTGAGCAGCAATATCATCAAGATAAGCTTCGACTATATGCTTAAGATCACAGAATGTGAAGGTCATAGAATGTTGGAAGGTTGCTCATGTTGGAATATTGGTTGTTGTCATTGATGTCAACCCTAGTCATAGGTTTTGGACTACAATATTGATGAAGGTATTTGGAAATGAAGGACAATGCACATGTAGATACAACACCCATGGATGGATATTAGACATCATGTTGTTTCCGGTGGTATGTGGCACATCACATGGATCCTCATGGTTGAGGAGAAATGAATTTTTGAAGATGACAAAGTGAATTGAAGAAGGAAGTACATGTAGGCCCTGAAGATAATTAAAGAACAAAATTACAAAATAAGAAAGTGTCAGGTTGGCCCTAATGTTAAAAGGAAGTGACATAAATGGTATAAATAAATATCATTATACATTCATTTTATATACAAGTCGAATTTCAGATGAAATCAAAAGTAAAGAAGGCTGGATTTCAAGGGAGGATGAAGTCTTTTGGTGATGTGTTCTAAGGTATGTTATTTTCAGGTCATCTTACCATTTTCGCTATAACTTTTTTTGTAGAATGATTCAGATGGTGAAATTGCTATGGTATTCAGAAGACATATCAAGGTACCTATGGTAAAATTTTCATCTCTTGATTCACTATAATTATGGAGATACACTCTGTGGAAGATAGGGTTTTTGACTAGTCCTGAAGTTAGTCAATAAATATGTGTTCCGGGTAAACCAATCATAACTTATTCATAGAGAATCCAAATGAAGTGGGAAAAATTGAATTGGAAAGATTACTAACTCCAATTTCTTGTGTGTGAGTTTCAAAATCTGATGTTAAATATTGAGTGCAAGTAATTCTATACAAGTTCGGTCTCCTAAATAAACCATAATTGAACAAAGTCTACCATTCTCTCTAGA
>JASDQU010101370.1:589167-599195 GCA_032191745.1 Picea mariana
ATGCAAAAGTTACGACCCCGGGAAGTTGATGTACTCACTTACCCAAACGGGGCCCACATGACTTTTGGCGCTTCATCTCCTAGGGTTAGGTTTTTGGATGTCTAGGACTTTTGGCATTCCCGTTTATTGTAAAAGGGCCTTCAGAGCCTCATTGTAATCATCTTCTTGTGAATGCAAGTAGCTGTCACATCTCTTCTCAGAGATAAGTTGCCACCATTCTAGCGAGTCTTTCACTCTGTATTTTTACAGTCTCTGTACATTTCTCTGATTAATAGAAATCGTGTATTACTGTATATCTATGTTTATGGTTGCATCTCTGATACATTTCTGTTATATTATTGAATATCTGCAATATCTCTGTGCATTTCTTTATTATATCTCCNCTCTCATTTCGTGCCGAAAATAATCCGGATCATAAGAATAGTTAAAAGTTCTTAGATCTCGAAGCTTTGTGCCTTGTAGAAGTAAAAGAAGTGAATTTTTTTTTTCTAAAGTATAGATTTAGGTATGCTTGATAGATTTTGTCCTAGCTTGAAAACTAGGGCATTTTTAGATGAAAGAACGTTTGATATGAATAGATCTGATAATAATAATGAAATATATGTTATACCTATGCATAGAAAGAATTTTTGGACTAACCAATGGATGCAGGATCCTAGAAATAAATTTTTGCAGGCTAGCCATTATGACCCTAGAAATCAGTACAAGAAAAGTTGGGGATCATTGAAGAGAAAGAGAGGATTAACTCTGTGTTACAGTTGCAGAACACCAAGACATCTTGCTAAGGAATGCCCTGGGAAAAACCCTAGTTGCCTCTATTGTAAGGCTATGGACCATGAAGTACTGGATTGGCCTAGAATGATTGCTAGACTTGAAAATATGAATATGGAGCAAGAAAAATTTGAAGGAGATCAATAGACTAAGATTATAGAAGAACCCCAGAAATAATCAGAGATTATGTTACTGAAAATGAAAGAAACCCTGGATGAACATAAAGATGTCAGTTTGTCAAAGATCTTCAAAGAAAAGGAGAAAATCAAAGTAAGAATAGAAGACTTCGACATTGATTGTGCTCTGAATGAGGGAACATAGATGAACATTATGACAGAAAGTACTTGGGAAACCCTAGGAAGGCCTGCTATGGTTCCTTCACTAGGAAAAATAGGGTTGTTTAAAGGAAAAATGGTAACCCTAAGTGGCAGGATTACCTAGATAGCTATGAGTACCCACGAAGATTCGACAGAGGAAGAATTAGAAGTTATTAAATTTATTGAGGACCATGCCCCATTTCCAGCTTTGTTAAGCAATATCTGGATTGAAAAAGACCAGATTCAGAGAAAACAAGAAAAGGAATCCCTAGAACAGAAGAAGCAAGAAATCATGGAATTTATGACTAGAAGGATCGCCTACTTGATGGAAGAACAAGAGAACAGATCTAAGATTTTGAACACCGGGGACTTGGATGTCAAAGCTATAAGAGCATTAGAGGAACCACAGAAGACCAAAATACCTAATCCATATGATGAAGGAGTATTACCCTTGGATCTGAAGAAAGAATCTTAGCATCGCGAAGTAACTATGTCGAGAGAAGATAAGAATCAGAATGGAAAAAGGATGACCGAGACGAAGCTCACTGGGAAGAAGGCTAGGAAGCTAAGTAAGAAGAGAGCCAAGATCGAAAAGTTACAGAAGATTCCAGAGGAAACTTCGCAGAAGGAAAAATCACAGGAATTGAGCTTCGTCGGGATATCAGAACAATGACATATGGCACTTCGCCGTGGCGAAGCAATATAGTCGTTGGACCGATATACCTGTTTGACTTCCACCCTGAACAGATAGAAAAGCATTAAAGGATCAGCACCAGACCATTGGACCATGCCATAATGGATGGATCAATGCTCATTAAAGATTCATACCTATTGCAAGCAGATCATTGACGAATTTCCTATTTAGCTCGTCGCGTCATGCCCGAAGAACACTTTTTCCAACCGAAAAGTCGAAGCCCGAAGAACTAGTGATTGTCTACAATTATCATTGCAAGTAGATTGTTCATCCTAGTGTAGTATTTTGAGATCATCGTGACCCCGATTATCTTTCCCAAGTGCGTATGTTCGACGATCTCACTGCACTTGAGGAATCCGTCACAAAGGTCCTTCTTGATTTAATGACTGAGAGAGTCATGTTAGAAATAAGAATGTCCACCAGAGTCCAAGAATCATCGATGAGAGGAGTACAAGCCTCCCCGTCGACTGCTCAAGCAGGAACATCTCGAGTCGACGCAGAGAGAAGAACTAAGCATAAGGACGACATAACCAAGGCGAAGCTAGTGCCATCCATCCTACCATCTTACATACCCCCTCCGAGCAGTGAGATTAACATGGACAATGTCCCTAGAGACTTTGAATACACCCTAGTCACTACATATCTACCAAAAGGAGTACTCACCTACCACGCAGATCAAGACAAGGTTACAGTGTTGAATTTTTGCGACTTCAACCTAGGGGACCATAAAGTTTACAACATGATTACCCCATATAAGTACTTGATGAGAACTAAGGGAAAGAATTCGAAGCTCATCCCTCAGCAATGGATGATGAACCTCATGCAGTTTACTTTTCTCAACGTTATGAAAATACCGCACTTCGGCAGACACCAGGAGGTGAATGCTTATGTAAAATTGTTGCTAGAAAGTTACCACAGAGGATACCTATGGTTATATCATTGCATAACTGTTGATCTGACACTGATCAATAGGATCATCGAGATTAGCATGTAGGGCCCTGATTCCCATGAGTACTATCCTGGAAAGACCACAGACCGCGCTCTTGCACAGAAGATCAAAGAAGCCTATGGCAATGTTGAGAAAGTTGCAAGAGTCTACAAGGTAGCTTCTATTGAAAGTGGTGCAGTGTGCCTCACATGCTAACTGATCGCAGGGAAGTTGGTACACAATAATCAACCAACACAAGTATCTGGCTTTGTAGTTGACCTCGCAAGAAAGTGCACAGAGGGACTACAGATGAACTAGGCGAAGTACTTGGTGAATCAAATGGAGATTGACTACAGAGAAGCCCAAGATCAGGGTCATGAATTCCATTTTAGCTGGCTCTTGATACTGATTGCTTTTGTTTCATGGGAGCTATCGGAAGGTGCAACCTTCCCGGACCTTGACCCCTTTGAGCCACTAGCTACAAATTTCAGTACATTATTGTACTAGAATGGCATGAGAAAGAAATGGAAATCAAATGTCATTTTCCACACGTACTATAACCAATTGAAAGCAGCCATAAGGAGTGAACCTCACATAACCCCGAACACTTTACAGATATTCCAACCTCTGATAAAGTTCAATGTGGACCGCCACTTTATATACCTAACCCCATGCACTGATGAGCACCAAGAATAGCTTCAGTCCTATTATAAGCTGACAGAAGAAGACCTGGAAGAGATCACCAAGGAATGGTTGGTGGACCTCCTTGTTTCAGCAGACCCCACAGAAATGTTTGACATCGAGAAGCTTAGAACTGTGCAGGATACACCTGAGCCCAGTAAGAAGAAGAAAGCAAAGATGACAAAGAAGACTGAAGAAGTCCAGGATGTTGATAGCCTATCTGTAAGGACAACTTCCATTACACTAGATGAAGAAGGTGATGATGAAGAAGGTATAGAAACTGGACAACAGAAATTGGAAGTACCACCGCATAGGGATGAAGAAGACTCATCGAAGAAAAGGAAGGTCTCACCTCTGAAATTTTTCTCCAGAAAGAAACCAAGAACCCTTGTAACCAAGATGTGAAATTCCCTCACGTTGGATGACTTTGATTTCATTGTTGCAGCAGTCAATGATGATTCAAAGGAAATCATAGAGAAGCAGGAGGTGAAGCAGGAACAAATGTATAGCCAAATTGAGATCGCACTCCAAGGAGTATAGCAAGCACTCCAGTCTAGCCAAGAAATCTCTATTTCACCTCTGCCAGAAGGAACAACAAAAGTGGGAGATGAATCAGTTCAGCTCTGCAAGATTGTTGATACAGTCAAAGTATGCCTTCGACATGCTCAGGAAGAAAAAGAGCAGGCCAACCAAGCCCTAAAGAAAGCACAGAAGGAAATTATTGAACAACGCCAAGTCGCACAACAAGAGAAGAATGCTCTCCAAGCAAAATTTGAAGAAGACAGAGCGAAGATCCCAAAAGAGAAAGAGAACTTGCTCGCAAAGCAGATAGGAATTGAAGAAGCAGTCAACAATGCATTTCTCTATGTGACCGGCTTAGAGCAGAAGGTCGAAGAGCCCATACAGTGCCAAGTGATGAATATAGATAAAGTTATTTAGAAAATTCAACAAAGGGTCATGGAATTAGAGCTTCAGACCATACCATAGACTCCACAAGAAGTGCGCGACCAGAGAGAATTGAATTCTTAGAGCGCAATCAAGAGGATTAAAACACTTGCTGTAGAATGTAAACAACTAAATAGCAAAAGCACACAGATATATGAACAACTATCTGAAGACCCAGAGTTAAAGAAAATGGAGTCCCAACTCCAGGAAGCAACGCAGCATGCAGATACAGTACAGGCGCAACTCAAGCTCCTATCACCCATCGAGAGGATGAAGAGATCCCAGGAATAGCACATTGACCAACAACTTGTTCTTACCACATAGAATAGAGTGATCGAAGTCACACAGAAACTCTAGCCGAGCCAGGAGGCGGCCTACCTACTGCAAGATACCGGATATAATAAATATGCAGAACAGAAACAAAATGCTAGAAATGGCAGAATAACAGTAATATAACCAACATAATCTCCACAATAACACATAAATTATATAAGAACAACAACAAAAATAGCACTTTGATTCAGAAAGCAATGTTCACGGGCCTCTTCGAGGGGGAAACCTCTAGTCGAGTAATATTTTGTTACAATAATCTCCAAGCTAGGGTTTTCATACCCTTGACCCTTATTTATACTAAATATGTCTATCAAGAGAAGCATCTAGAGGAAGATCCTTCTAGAAGCGGAAGCATATATTAGGTCTTCCTACATCCTCCTTATTCTATTTTATTGAAAGGCCTTATTAATATTGACCTTTATTACATCCGAATATGTTGATCTACCTATGTGCGGGTTAGGACCCTAACATGTCTTCCCCCTTAAAAACAACCTTGTCCTCAAGGCTTGAGATGTGGAAACTGCTACAGAATGGTAGTTGGTTCCCAAGTGGCATATGCTGGAGTCATATCTTTCCACCGGACTAGCACTTCTTTGATGGTTCTCTGACGTAGGCGATGCTCACGCTGGTCCAAAAATGCTTCTGGTTGTAGCCAAATGGATCCTTCTTCAGCTAACTCTAGAAGGTTGGTTTGAATTTGGCACCTAGTTCCAATCACCTTCTTTAAGCATGAAACATGAAAAACAGGATGTAGCTTCGATTGACTGGGTAGAGCTAACTAATATGCGACTTGTCCCACATGCTTGAGAACTGTATAAGGACCATAAAATTTGGGTGCTAGCTTCTGACAATGCTCGACCTTGAGGGAAGTTTTCTTATATGGTTGCAATCGCAGAAACACCTGATCCCCTTCTACAAATTGATGTTTAGAGTGACCTTGATCTACTTGTTGCTTCATGCGATTCTGTGCCATTACCAAGTTCTCTTTAAGGGTATGAAGAATATCCTCTCGAATTGTAAGTGTTTGGTCAACCACCTGGACCTTCGAGGTACCTGGTAAGTATGAGAGAATTGAAGGTGGATTCTGTCTATATACCGCTTCAAAAGGAGTCATGCGAGTAGTTGTATGGTAGGAAGTGTTGTACCACCATTTGGCTAGGGGTAACCATTGAGCCCACTGATGTTGTTTTTCAGAGGAAAAACACCTCATATATGTTTCCAAACACTTGTTGAGAACTTCCGTTTGACCATCAATCTGGGGATGATAAGCTGTGATGAGATGCAATTGGGCGCCTTGTAGCTTAAACAGTTCTTGCCAAAAATTGCTTATGAAAGTTGGGTCATGATCAGAAACAATAGAGTGCAACATGCCATGAAGCTTGAAGACTTGGTCCATGAAAATTTGAGCCACCATGGATGCAGTAAATGGGTGTTGAAGAGCACAAAAATGAGCATACTTGGAAAGGCGATTCACAACCACCATTACAACTGATTTATTCCCCGATTTGGGTAAGCCGGTAATAAATTCCATAGAGATATCCTTCCAAATAGCTAGTGGAATCGAAAGCAGTTGTAGTGTGCTCGGAGATTTGACTATTTCTCCCTTGTTGCGTTGACACACCTCACATTCAGCAAAAAAATTACGAATGTCCTGTTTCATACCATCCCAGAAAAAAGAACATTTGACCCTGTCATATGTTTTGTTGAACCCTGAGTGCCCCGCTATGGGTGTAGCATGAAGCTCCAAAAGTACCGTGGATTTAAGATTTGATTGTTTACTTAAATACAAATGACCTTTGTATTGAAGCTCATCCTGGAGCCAAGAGTACCCTGGGGGAGCCAGAGCCTTGGTCTGCAATTGCTGGATCAAATGCAAACTTTTGGGATCTTGAAGCCATTCCTGGCGCACTGCTTGGAGCCAATCGGGTACAATGAAGGAAAGAGAAAAAAGGGATCCTTCTTCTTCATATTTTTGGGACAGTGCATCCACCACTACATTGTCATTTTCCTTCTTGTAAATGATCTCATAATCATATCCAAAGAGCTTAGTCACCCATTTTTGTTGCTCCGGGGAGGAAATGTGTTGTTCCATAAAGTACTTGAGGCTTTGATGGTCGGTCTTAATTTGGAAGCGTTTCCCCAAGAGATAAGGGCACCACAGATCAACGACATGCAAAATAGCCAAAATTTCCTTTTCATAAATGGGTTTGCCCAGATTCCTTTCAGATAGTTGCTTGCTGGTGAAGGCCAAAGGTTGACCCTCTTGCATAAGGACAGTGCCGATTCCTTTCCCCGAGGCATCACATTCCAACACAAAGGTCTTTGTGAAATCAGGAAGGGCCAGAACCGGAGTGGTGCACATGGCCATCTTCAAGGTTTGAAAATCTTGATCAACGGCTAGAGTCCAAGTGAAAGAGTTCTTTTTTAGGAGAGCAGTGAGAGGTGTTGCAATCTTTCCGTAGTTCTAACAAACTTGCAATAATACCCTTTTAATCCCATAAATCCATGCAAGCTTTTGAAAGCATTTGGGTGTGGCCAGTCTTACATAGCTTCAATCTTTTTCGGATCCACCCTGACGCCATCCTTGCCAACCAGATGACCCAAGTATTCTACTTCTGAGGCACCAAAAGCACATTTAGATTGTTTCGGGAAAAGTTGGTGCTGAGAGAGTAGATGGATAACTTGATCCACATGAGTAAGATGGTCTGTCCAGGTTTTTCTATAAATGAGGATATCATCAAAGAAAACTAAGACAAAATGACGGAGAAAGGGACGGAAGACATGATTCATGAGGCTTTGGAAGGTGGAGGGGGAATTACACAAGCCAAAGGGCATGAACAAAAACTCATAGTGTCCCTCATGAGTGAAAAAGGTGATCTTGGGAATGTCTAACTCTTTCATACATATCTGGTGATAGCTCAAGTGAATATCAAGTTTAGTAAAGAATTGGGCGCCACCCAATTCATCCAGGAGGTCATCAATGACAGGAATGGGAAATTTGTCTTTAATGGTTAGTTTGTTGAGGGCATGGAAGTCAGGACACATTCTCCAAGAACCTTCTTACTTCAGGACCATGACTAAAAGAGAAGAGTAAGGGCTCGTATTAGGGCGGATAACGCCTGCATTAAGGAGTTCTTGGACCATTTTCTCAATTTCATTTTTTTGTGAAAAGGGGTGGCGATATGGACATATATTGGGAGGAAGGCTTCCGGGTACAAGGGGAATGGAATGATCATGAACACCGCGCAAAGGAGGGATTCCTTGGGGAGTGGAAAATACCATTTGATGTTTAGAAAGGAGGGCTTGGAGGTCATGCAGTACCGGGGGTGTCTATGTTGCTTATATGGCATGGAGTTGGGCAATGACACCAGAATGACCTTTTTTGAGTATTTTTTCCATGCAATGGGAACTAATGACCTCAGGTGAACCAGCAGTGATGCCTTGGAATTTATATTGGTGTCCTTCCTGGTCGAATTGCATGGTTAATGCCTTAAAATCCATGAGAATGGGACCCAAAGTTCTTAGCCTGTTTGTACCCAACACAATGTCACAACCACCCATGTCGATAGCAAACATGTGGGATTTTATGTGGTAGTCACCGATTTGGAGACACACATTTTCACAACCCTCCACATTTCATGGAACCACCATTGGCAATCATGATTTGGAAATTGTTGACAACATGGATGTAGCAATGAGTTTCTTGGGCAATGCGGCGATGAATAAAATTATGGGTGCTTCCACTATCAACTAGAATGATGACCTTTCGATGCTTGATGTAACCGATTAACTTGAGGGTTTGGGGAGTGGAGAAGCCAGTGAGAGCATTGAGGGAAATGACGAGTTCTACTTCGGGAGAGTATGAGGGAGGGGTTATCTCAGTGATTTTAGGTGACTCAGACACAAGGGGAGTTTCGACATCCTCTTTCGAAATATCCTCAGAGATGGCCATAAAAAGATTTTGTTCCTTACACTTGTGGCCCGGGAAATATTTGTCATCACAATTATAACAAAGGCCTTTGAGTTGGCATTTAGCCATTTCAACCCTGGTCAATTTTTGGATCTTTAATGGGGTGGAGGGAGTAGTGGGAGTGATGGGTTTAGGGCATGGGATAAAGGAGGGTTTTCGGTTCGAGAGGATACAACCTGTTGTGCTTCTTTAGCTCTTTTAGTAGCCTCCACCCAACTCGAGG
The DNA here is from genome assembly GCA_032191745.1 of Picea mariana. Lineage (NCBI taxonomy): Eukaryota > Viridiplantae > Streptophyta > Pinopsida > Pinales > Pinaceae > Picea > Picea mariana. Next base: position 598,030 of record JASDQU010101370.1, read on the forward strand.
GTCGAGCCATGAGGAAATGGGCCCAAATCTCCTCCTTGAGGCCACTGATAAAACACTTTCGAAAGAAAGCATCAGTCATGCCCTCTGTTCGAAAAGCTAGGCACTCAAAGGAAACTATGAAGTCTTCTACTGTTCCAGATTGTTTCAACTTTGTCAAACAACCCAAATGGTTGGTGTCCATGTCAAAGCATTCATAAAGCTCAGTCACAAATTGGGTCCAAGCAATATACCCTTGACGAGAAGTTTTTCTCCATTGCCACCATTTCCAACGTTCTTGATCTATATGGAGAACACCATACTAGAGTTTGGCCAAGTCATCTATGATGTCGTATAAAGAGAAATAATGTTCCATTTGGGTTACCTAACTAGTGGGGTCCAAGCCATCAAATTTGGTCACATCCACCTGCAGAAGGCATAGGTCATGTTGAAAGTGATGGGGCTGAAAGGTATGGGAATGGGAGGAATGTTCACCTTTGCATTTGGAGGTGCTTCAAAGAAAGGGTCATCTGTAGGGATCTTCAGTCTGGTGCAGAGTGATGCAAAGACAGATTCAAGCTGGGTGGTCAATTCTTGTTTGACTTCCTCCATTAAGGACTACATGGTTGTATTTATGGTTGTATTGATGGATGAATCGATGGAGGAAACAGTAGCATTGAGTTGTTTCACTTCTTTTTGGGTCTCAAGGAAACCAAATTGCAAGGTGTTGAAGTGAGTTTCCAGATCTTGGCTACGGGTATGGGCCATGAGGATGGGTGAACTGAAAAGGGGCAGGCGGGGTCAAAAATTTTGCCAAAAAATGATATGGATGAATGTGATAAGGGCGAAGAGATGAATCCAATGGAATAGGTCTCAAATAACGGTGAGAAAATTTCCATACTTTTATTTTGTTTTATTTTATTTTATTATTTATTTTATTTATTTTACACCTGCGGAGTTATACTCCGGTCAGGAGAATACTGCAGTGATGAAATCCCCAAATGCTTAACCAGAAATAAATGCGTATTTACTTGGCAACCTGAACACAGTTGCGTGAAAATAGATTTGGTATGTTTTAATTTGTTTATGTTTTTGTCCCCCAAGGGTTAGGTATTCAAGGGTTCTACAGAAAAGGGTTTTCCCTGTGCTATAGCTCTCTGATATACGTGCGAGGTCCAACAGTAGTACTC
>JASDQU010101371.1:22653-39090 GCA_032191745.1 Picea mariana
CGTAAAGCAAGATGTTGATGTGTTCCTTGCTTCTGACCTAGTTGTTAGACGTAAAGCAAGATGATTCCTTGCTTCTGACCTCGTTGTTAGACGTAAAGCAAGATGTCGATGTGTTCCTTGCTTCTGACCTAGTTGTTAGATGTAAAGCAAGATGATTCCTTGCTTCTGACCCAGCTGTTAGACGTAAAGCAAGATGATGTATACCTTGCTTCTGACCTAGTTGTTAGACGTGAAGCAAGATGTGACTGACACTGAGCTACCAGCTTAATAGCTATGACATTGAGCCAGTGTAGTACTGTGATGTGCCAGCCTAGTGCTGTGATGAGGTATCATTTTTTTACTGATACATATTGATGCAGATGATGATGGCATTCTTTCGAGAATGATGACGCTGCCGATGAAGAAAACTTCCGATGACTCGTAAATATGCCAGCCAATGTTCCAAGATGATATTGACGATACTGTCCTCCTGATGCCACTGATGATGCAGACCTCTCTCGCCTGATGCTGTTGAAGAATACCCTTCTTGTTAATGGGGAGTGTTGAAATAATGTAACTGCAAAGAGTATTCTTATTATTATTGATATATTATTTATAAGATTAATCCCCATTGTGGATTAATCATGTCGGTAATTGTATTAGGACCAAATCCCCTTTTGTAGATTGGTCAACAGACAATTGTAATAGGCAGAATAAGAAGTCGGCCCCAGTAGTTATTATTGAGACCCAGAAATATAATAAAGGTGGGTTTACCCACCCAGAGTGAGAAGTCGGCCCTGCCAGTGAAGACACTTCACACGTGCCAGACTTGTATATATAGAGAGGCTAGCGCCTCACTTTATCACACAACACACTTGCTCATTTCTAAGAGGCAAGCTGCAACTTACCAGTTGGAGAGAGGAAGAAGAGTGGCGCATCTTTTGGAGAGGACTATCTGTATTGGTTTGAGTTATCTCTTGACATTGTATTGGCAATTTATGATAAGGAAGTTTTTGCTGGGTTTTCTTCCCCTAGAGGGTTTCCCAGCATAAATGTTGTGTCTCTTGTGAATGTGTATTTCTCAGTGATCTTGTTCTTATGTTGCTCTTATCTATTGAAATGCAAAGAACTATAATAATGGCATAAAAAATTAACAGTATTCACTCTCTTTCCCTACCATTATTTCGCTTTTCGCTAATTACAACCCCTCACCTTCCCACTTTCATTTTTCACTCCCTGTTCTTAAAATTTAACTACAGTTAAGAGAATTCTGTATTAAAATAGTTTGAAATCACAGTTTTTTGGTTGGAACACAGTGATATATTCTTTGGTTTACATTATAGTTGATTGTTTGTTGTCTTTGAGCAGTAACCATGATTCTTTTCCCCCTCGTTTTAACATTTTTTTTCATTCAATACAACCCCTCGCATACCCCAGAACCTTTCTTCACCCCCTGCTCATTGACAATAGTTAAACAATTTGTATGGATTGGATTGCATGAGCCTGATATGTTGTTGAGCCAAAATTTATTTCATATTTTTAAGGAGTTGTCATGTATGGTTGTTAAAAGAATTATTTGCTAATCAATCATGCATGCAGGAATGAGTTTTTTCAGCCGAGGTAGCCATGCCCTAGAAGGCCTAGATTCTCCATTCACTTTATGTTGACTCACAAGAGTTAGGCCTGTTATCCCCACTTTTAGGGATAACTAGGAGATTATGTCTCGAGGCCCGCAGGTCCTAGACGTGGAGTATCGAGAGCTAGATCGACTTAGGCATGGCCCAGGAGGGCCCATCTTTTCTCCCTTTCAACAACTCTACTTTGCCAGCAGCAGCAGCGTCCATCACCATCAGCTTGGTCTTGTGTCAGAGATGGTTCTTGCTCCATGAGGTAATGAGTCTGGGTATCATGGTATGTCACTCTGATCCTCAAAACCTTTGAAAATGTGCATTTAATTCCTTTTATTTCTAATGAGTGATTGGATCTTATACTTGTCCACTTGACCATGTCTGGGGGGAATGACAGGATGCCCTAGCAAGCCTGTGCCCGTAGGTTTTGGTTTGCCACTGGGGGGATTTCTGAAAAGCCATCGTCCACTCCTTTCATATTACCACTTTTTCATCCTGCTTCACGCTCATATACCCCATTTCATTTGTCCAGGCATTGGGTTGGCCAATCATTTGAGGGTTGCACCTTGCCTTGTGGGAAGAAGGGGCTAAAGGCCCAGAAGGTAAAAGCAAGTTGGCAAAAATAAAAGCCTAAAAATAAAACCTCGAGATGCTTCGCCCAGGGATCCCCGAGAAAGCAGTGAAAGGCTTCTCAGCAAGAAACAAGGGGGACCCATAAAAATAATAAAGCAAGACTTAGTTAGAGGATAGGCGGTCTCATCACGAGCTAGCCTATTAGGTCCCCTAGCAGTATGACACTACTAGCAGCTGGTTACCACGCCAGGGTAGTGACTCTTGGTTGCATGGCCAAGAGAAAGGGAATCTCATCACGAGCCAGCATTCTCATTTCTGTGAAAGTACTTGTGGGTAACGTTGTCGCCACTGGTCACCACGCCAGGGCAGTGTCCCCTGATTAGCTTCTTGAAGAAAAAGCAATAAGAAAAAAGAATAAAAGGCATGAATGGGCTTGGAAACAATTGCATCCAGGACAGGTGCAGCTCGCCTTCTACAAAGGCACCCATAGGTAAAGCTTTGCATTCCCCCGCTTTCACTGCGCCCATTGTTAGGATATCTCTTATCCACATCACCCACTTACATGGCTTAGATTTAGTCTTTTCTGGGAACTTTCCTTTTCCAGTGGACACTAGCCCAATAGGACGCCCTGTCACTTTCCCCAGACTTGTATTACAGGCTTGTATAATGTCTTTGAGCTTTTAACTGGGGTTTCATGCACATGTTTAATAATATTGATGATGAGATGTGATTGACATTACTATGATCCCTGTGATTTATGAGCCCATGGAGGGTGTAGCTGTTGATGTGCAGGATCATGCCCGACGAACAGGTACCATGTTGGACAGGTACACATGGGGAGATGATCAATTCGGACCTTCATGGGGCTGAAGAGCCCACCAGATGGATGTTGAGACCCAAGCAAGGGGCACAGATAGGACAGAGGGGTTTGCACCAGAGAGAAAAAGGACTTCTTGCAGAGGCACCCTGGCAGAGCTTGACCTAGGGGGATTGTGCCCTTTTCAGTGGAACGTTGGCCTTGGAAGGCCTAGGACGTCACCCAGGAGGTTCATGACGTCATCCTTTCTTCATGAGTGTTTTGGCAAATGGACAGGACAGTTTGGCACGTGTGGCAGCTTGGAGAAGCCCAAGGAAGGCTAACGTTTTGCTTCAGGAGGCTACATTTTCCCTCAAAGGGGCTAATGTCACCCTAGAAAGGGGATGACGTCCTTCTATTGCTTGATTAGGGTTTTAATTTAATCATTTAATGTAAAACAGTATGATTTTAGTATTTTGGCCTTGTCAGCCTTTTCATGACCTAAAAAGTAAAGTTAGGTCATTGTACTGTATAAATTGAGGGTTTTCACCTTCATTTGTTCACCATCTCTCACTCACCACTTGGTGAGGTCTGAAATTTGTGCCCTCCTTAGGGTTATTGGCTGAAATTGTGAGGCACAATTGTTGAAGGAAGACTTTCTTGGCATATTTTGGCATTTCTCTTGGTGGAAGGTATTACAACTAGTGTTTTGCTATTGATTTCTTGGTTAAATTTAAGTGAATTTCTGCAAAACTTATTGATTGAATGGTTGTACTGTTATTTTCTTGGATTTATTATTATAATTTGTTGAATCAAACCCTAGGTGACAAGCACACACTGAAGGTCCTTGTCTCATGTCCCTACCAAGGTTTTAAGCCATTTTTATTTGTTGAAGTGAGATAGAGCCTTGCCTTAGCAACACCCTATTCTTTCTTTCTAGCCCTTGTTGAAGAGGATTGAGCCTTGCCATAGCAACACTCCATCCATCTTCTTCCATGCTAGCCGTTTTTCTTATTTGTTGAGCTAAGAAGGAGAAAATGTATCAAGGCCTAGTTCCCCTACACCTTGGTGAGCCGATTTTCCCTAGGGTTTGCCTAGTAAAGCCTTGCCATAGCAACACGTTACTTGCAAACCTTTTTGTCTTCGTTTTATGCAATCTTTTGAGCTAGCCATTTTGTCATTGAGTTAAGGAAGGAGGAGAGAGCACTAAGGCCTAGTTCCCCTACACCAAAGTGAGCCTCTCTCCCCTAGGGTTTCATCCTTGAGGCCTTGCCATAGCAGCACCTCAAGGTTTAACCTTCTTTTCCTTAGTCTTACTATTATCACTTGATCCTTCAGCTCTTGTGTCCTCCTTTTGACTCCATATGCCCTAGGAACGCACTAATCTAAGCCCTAGTGTGATCTCAAAACAACTTCTAATACTTTGAACAAACCCTAACTTTACTAACCCTAGCCTAAGACTAATCTTCTAACCCTATTTGTTGTCGTCATCTTTTGCTATAAACACCTTTGTGCAGCTATCATTTTACTTTTAAAGCAATTGAATGGTTGGTTAAGGCATTATCTAATGAAGTGTTAATTTGTTACATTGAATGCCAATTTTCTTTAGCATTTATTGAAGAAGTGATATTGTAACTATTGTTATCGTATAAACATTGACTTCGTCAATATTTATTGCTCAATTGCTTATTATCAGAAAGGTCATTGATTATATGAAGTACTAACCAGCAAGCAAGCTTGCACATGTAGTTTCATTGTTGCTTTGTCTCAGGCAAGTGATCTTATTGGTTATTACTTCCGATTATCTTTATTGGCTATAAGCCAGACTTTCTGATCAGGTGGTGACTTGTGAGGGGGATTACTATCACTTAGCCTTGCTAAACTTTTGCCTTCTCAAAACCCCAAGTCACCAGGGACGTCTCCCTTGGGCCTTACCTCCCTAAATAGAAAGAACCTTCCCATCGAGATGACAGTGGGTGGGATTGGTTCAGTTACGCCAGTTTGATCTCTTTTTATCCATCTTTTATCCTAACTTCAAACTGTGCGATAACAAGGCCAGTTATTTCAGGATGGATTTTTCAATTGGATTGGGCAAGGAGTGGTCCAACCTAGGCCTGAAAGGCCTCCCTTCCAAGCTCCACAAGCCCCTGGTATTCCCATGCCCCCTCATGTCTCATTGCAACCCGAGGTTCCCAAAAACGATGGATGGCAAGAGATTGTCCACCCGACAGTCTCCCAACATCGTGGCTGGCCCAATTTGTCCTTACCTGCTCCCTCGCCTATCAATCAGGTTGTCCAAGTTGCACCTATCCACTCACCAATTCAGTCCTCTCATGCTAGAAAAAGGTTGAAAACCGAGGCCCACCATGCCCCTGACAAAGGAAAAGCCATTGTTGCCCCTTCCTCCCCCTCCAATGGCTATGATAAATCCGTGTCTTCCCGGATGCATTTGAGGGACGATTGTTCTCATGTGATCAACGAGATTAGGCCTAAAGGCTCAGCGCAGCCAAAGGCAAATTCAGAGAAATCAAAGGGTGACAGCAGCAATCAAGAAAAGATTGCATCTCAGAGTGGAAAATATGGTTTTTGAGTTGTATTTTATTTATTGTTGATGACAGTTGACTTCATAAGTTTTGGACAGCATGTTTTCTTTGGATATATGAGTAATATATTTTTGAAAATAATTTCAAATATCAATGAGATAAATTGTCAAATATGAATGTGATGATGGGAGTCACAAGGAGGGATGTTTTGCTTAATTAACTAGTTATGTTATGATTGTTAAGAGCTAAAGGGAGTCACAAGGGGTCCCACCTACTAGTTATTATTTATTTAAAACCCTTATTATGATTTATTACTTTTCCCCCCTAACTAAAAAGTTGGTTGAGTTTTTAGTTAACTTAACTAATGAAGTAGTTCAACTACTTCAACCAATTCTAATTTGCTTAAAGGCAAAAGGAAGGGGAGGAACAAGAGGAGGATAGAAGGAGAAGCATACTAAGGTTTGCTCTTTGAGTTTGTGTTGAGATAGTTCAGTTTTCATTCATTCCTTAATTGATCATAATCCTAATTCTTTTTTATGATAGCAGGGTCTTATTGTAGATAGCAAGATTCAGGGCTGAATTACATCATTCAAACACTTGTTTTTCAGAGGTGTTGATCTATCTTTGATAGTCTGTGTAGACTTGTCTGTTTGTGAATTAGCTTTCATGACTGACAAAGGCTATTGTGCAGAGTCAAATGGGAAGCAATCTATGGCAAGCTGATCCAACTTTTAGAGTTCAGTTTTTAATTTTTTGTCAAAGGTCCTTTTGTATGTTTCATCGAGGACGTCTAAGTTTGACTTTGGTCCAAAACTTCTTCACGAAATTTTGTAAAGAGAATGACTCTTTGATGAATTGGAATGAAATAAAGGATTGCTTTATGTCTCATCTGTCTTGATTATCATCTTGGTGTCTTTACTTCTGTCTCTACATTTATTTCGGCAACTGTTATATTCAGAAAATCATATAAATAATGAATTTTCCAGCAAGCTTCTATTTATAAAAAGACTAGCCTAAGCACTTGTAATCAATACTTGTGAGTTAGGATATTAATTTTGATGGCTATAAACATAGGGTGATATTCTCGTCTATTTTGCTTTAGCCAAGCAGAATCTGAAAATGCTTGAGTAAGATCATTTCATATCTTTTCCTCAACAAGCATCTGTTGGGACAGTCATTCTTCCTATGTCACAGGCAGTGACCAGGATAGGAAGAATGGTCCCCATATCACTCTGTTGAGTGAGTGACTTATGCCAGACACTCTGTTGAGTGCTCTAAGTCCAGCACATGACTTATTCAACATCATGCCCGACTACTCAAATGGAGTATGGCCTCGAGAGATGATGCAGATGTTGAATTTTCACTATGGTAGGCTCAAGCATGAGGTAAGACTCAAATGGCACATTAGTTTTGTTGATATTTTGGTAGTTGTGGGAGGTATTAACCTCCACGTGTAACCTTGACAAGACTAGAATATTCTGGGAAGCAAGAGAAACCCTAAAAACCTTGGACATAACCCTAGAAGACAAGTCGGCTAAAAAGAATAATTAATATTGAGTTTCTAGCCTCCAAAAAGAGAAGTCGGCCCAGACAACTAAGAAAGAGCAGTATAAATACAGGATTCTAGAGCTCATTTGGACACACATAGCTCGCAACTGCAGAAATTTAGTAAGTGCACAAGTTTGGAGAGTAGTTGTAGCTGCAGCTTGTATTTTCGATTTTAGGCTTGGACTTTCTCTTGGTTATAGTTTGGACTTTATGCCTTGTGCGCTAGCTCTGGAGAGAGGTATGCTACATTGATTGGCGAGGAGAGAGAGATAAACTTGAAGTGCTTGGAACCCTTGGGCAATGGAGTCACTTTGATGGCAAGGCAAAGATGGGAAGATCATCCAACTCTTTGAAGAATGATGGATGCAAGCAAGCTCCTTCGTTTCTTCTAGATGAGATGATCTTGTCTAATTCATAAAACCCCTTGCAAATGATATTGTTAGATAGAATGGTGTTACCTACACAAAAGACTCAAATGGCACGTTAGTTTTGTTGATATTTTGGTAGTTGCGGGATGTATTAACCTCCACGTGTAACCTTGACTCTTCCACGTGTAACCTTGCCAAGACTAGTGACCCCATAGCCCTTCTCAAGGCACTGGTATATTATCTTCTTCAACCACAAAAAGCCCCAAAATTTTGTCTTTTCCCTTTTGTTTTCTTTATTTTTATTGCTTTGCAATCTAGGGTTTGACCTTGCTTCATCTTTTAGCCTAGATTGTTTGGATCTAAGTGCTCTTTCAATGGTATATGTTGGATCTCACATGTGCTAATTAGCTCTTCAAGGAATTTTTTTTGGTATTAGCATACACAAGGGTTCTGATCTAGTTTCATTGTTCATTTCTTTAGGATCTAACCTAGTACATTTGAGGCACCCTTGAAACACTATGATCTTGGTTATTGTCGTGGGATGTCTTAATTAAATGCTTGAGCACGTAGTATAGCTCTTAATAAGATCATTCATCACAAAAGTCTTGCAACGTTGAAGCATTATCATGGTCTATACACTGATACGTGGTGAAACGATGAGGAAATAAGTGGCACGATTTTGTTTCTTGTGGATTTTCGCTTAATCTCTTCTCTGATTTACAAATCTGAATACATGCTTGGACAGAAGTATGTTTCTCATTGGTTATATCACAATCATTGCAACGTTTCATTACTTCCTTGCTCTAGATTACTTAGACAAATTGATGAAAGAAAAGGTCCAACGACCTCATTAAAAGTGCCAAACGTCATCCTCTATTTGGTCACTGTTTGAGGGTTCATACACTGTCTAAATTGCAGAGTTAATGTTTCATTTGCTGTTGATGGCATGTGCTCAAAGCTTAAGTAATCTTGCTGTCCTGTTGCCTCTTTCACACAGCTCTACTATTCTATTGTGACCAGCATTTGTGGATCTTTCTTTTTCTCTATTCTATGACTGAAATCTGGTGCAAATATATAGTAATAAGAAACTGTGAACTATGGTTTGAACAAAGCTAAATGCTGTCATTAATGCGCTCTCATGGTACATGGGCTTGAACACTAAAGACACAAATTTCATCCCTGCTTATAACCTGAGTTTGACAAGACATTTTTGCTATTGGTATACTCATTTGTTTGCTGTCCTTGTCATACAATTCGAGGGCATTGGTGTTTCTCTATGGTTTATGGCATAATACTCACAAGATCACTGCTCAAATTAATATGAATATAACCTTGCAATCTAACCATTGAATATTGCTGTTAGTACACTCCATTTCTGCTATCTTTGTCACATATTTGAGAACATTAATTGCAGCTCTGTTCACCGGTTACTTTTTCCTTTGACTTTTGACACATCTGAATGATAATGGTCTGTGGTATATGCTCATAAATGCGCTTATCTATCATTGGTTACCTTGCTGTAGAGTACTTCATTGCATAACTGTCTCATATACTAAAGTACAGATCTGCCCTTTCTCCATAGGTTAAAGTAACTCATTGGATCATATGATCTTGCTGTCCTTGTGGTTTTAATAACAGCATTGTATGCTTTCCTTGATTGCAAGTTATTGGATCTTGACATATAATCTTTGGATGATAATGGTAATGGCCTTTAATGATGAATGATATGGTGAAAGATGATACACATTGCTTTTGATTACTTTGGCACTCATATGTTTCTAATTTGAGCAATACAAATACTTCATGTTTCTAAGCACTTTAGAGTGAGCATTGCCATCTAAGTCAAATATTTCATAAGCTCATTCATAATTGATCTTTTGACATTTTCTTCACTCTTACCTAGACGTGCCTTATCCTTGAGGGAGGATAGTGTTGATCTTGCCAAAGCCTCAGTCAAACCGAGTCTCTAAGCTCCCCTTCTCAACACAACGATCAGACTTAGTTTGACCTCGAAGAAATACCCTCCTTAGGTTAGGAACCCTAGCCTTAAAGTGAAGAGGCAAGGCCACTGAGGTGACAATGGGTAGCTTACCTCGTAATTTCCCCAAGCTCTCCTAGGTAGGGCAGGACTTTCCCTTAGCGAGAATTTGAACGGTAACATTTTGGTGCCATTGCCAAGTACAAAGTCCACCTCTTGAGTTTTGAATTCTTGTATTCAATTTGATGAGCTTTGAATAAACTTATCTAGCGACTCCACATAGTGAACCTGTGCCCAAGAGATATTCCACAAGTGGATCCTCTCAAGGCACTCTTCCTTTGATCCAAGAGCTTGAAAGATACTTTCACCATCAAATTCACAGGATCAAGGAAACCCTATCTTTGAAGACTATCTAGACTCTCTCATCTTTGAAGACCTCTGATATCTGTTTGAGACTGCTAGTGTTCAACCAACTCAAGTCATAACGGGTGATTGGCTCATTGAATTAAATAGGCCTTTCAACTTCGCAAACATTCAAGGCTACCCTCATGACATCCCTGAGAATGCCATTGATAAGTTGCCAACCTTTCAAGGGAATAATGTTGTATCAGCAATAGATCATTGAAAAAAGTTTAAAAACATGGTCAACAAGTTTGCTCCAAATCATGTGGGATGTGAAACTGAGGTTGTTTTCCCTTTCCTTAGAAGATAATGCTTTTGATTGGTTCATATCCTTACCTACGAATGACATTAGTAGATTGAATGTAATGTCCCCTTCCGCTTAAGTATCAGGGGCCAACCTGCTAGCCTATTTGATTCCCATAGGTTAGGTTGAGCATTTAAAAAGCGGAATTAATTAATGGCTTATATCACTTGGGACAAAAAGCGCATTTAAGTGGTGATATTTGTAGAAATTTTAGCTTAGATATACACTAAGTCATAAACAGTTTTCAACCTCGTATAAAGCTTCAACAGTAAAGCAATAAACTTAGCATTAAACTGTACTTTATGAGCAGAAATACTAAATGACAGAGATCTGAAACTAAAACAGCAGCGGAAATAATAATGAACAGCAGACAAATCACACCACTTGAACACTAGAAATTTCTTGGCAATGCCCCTGGAAAAACCCAACTTGGGAAAACCAGTTCAAGGAGATTCTTCTTATTGAGCTTAGATAAATTTCATATCATAGTTTCCAATAGCAAGTAATCAGCAACAATAAATTCTTGATAAATGTGCCAACATACTTCATCGATTTGTGTGCTAAAAACTACACAAAACAGACTTCATTTTCTGCAATGTACAGTCCTTTTAACAGCAAATAAAATCTCGATATCTGTGCACATTAGCAGTGTTGTTCTGCACTAATTTCGTATAGCAAAACACCAAGAAAATCGAGCCATCCTCCTGCCTCGATTTATGTGCCTCTATGCAGTTGTACAATCTCTAAACAGTGTTGTACGACCTCTCTTTTCACTGCTATCAACTCAGCATTTAATGTCACAATTTTTGGAAAAGCATGCCCTCTTCTCTTGAAAATCGTGCCCTCCTTCAATTGTACGGACCCTCTCCTTCCTTGGAAAACCGTGCCCCTCTTCTAGTTGTACAAACCTCCCTCTTTCCCTTGGAGAATGCACCCTCCTCTTGCTATTACTCTCACTTTTTCATGAGCTCAATCTCTCTCTTAAGAAAAGCGACTCTTCACCTTCCTGCTCAAGCTCTCCTCAAAGTGTGTGCCCTCCTCTCCCTCAAGTGTTGCCTTTATGCATTTCCAATGTGTAACTCCTCTAACCCTTGGTCTCCATTCAGTGACTCTTCACTTTCCCTTTGAGATCAACAATCACGACTTAATCTTTTGTTGAGTTCACTTAAGTCACTTAAGTTACCCACTTTTCATAAAGTCACTTTTACATATTAAAAAAATAAAAGCTCAACTTGACTTTATAAAATCTCTTTATAAAGTCACTTTATATAAATAAAGTCACTACGGAGAAATGTGCTAGGTCACTTCCACATGTTGGGCGTCGCCTATGCAAAAGTACCTCTGAACTACCAAATCTAACACTCCCTCTTAGCGAGGGAGGTACTTCTGGTACCTCCACCAGCATCTGTCTCCAAATCCATCATCCCCTCTGTTGTCGTAGTTGCTCCCTCTGAACTAGAGACCTTTGCTCCCACTGCACTGGAAGCATCTGCTACTACCTCCATTGATCTATGAACTGAAGACATGCTCCTAGGAGACTTCACACTCTTCTGAGCATCCATATGTGTCAACTCATGCCTGTTGAGTCCTCTGAGAGTCCCGGAAGAGGACTGAGTCCCCGGTATCAACTCTCTCTCTCGTGCAACCTGCCCACTCTCCGACTCAGAATCTAAATCCAAAAATCCACTGGACCCCAACACTGGTCGTCCCAACAACCTATACATCATACCTTGCCTGATGCCAAGCCTCACTGTTACATCCAAGCTCGCTCTCTCTGACCGTATGAGCACATGTCCATCCTCTAACATCACTGCATACCCCTTATCTACCAGAGATGATACAGAGAGTAAGTTGAATCTCAGCTCTGGTACATACGATACTTTTGCCACCTTCAAAGAACCTCCTGACTCTAGCTGAAAATCCATAGCTCCAACCCCCTTCAATACATGTGTGGTGTCGACCCTGTTGTCGTCCTTATACACACTTGCAAACGTGAGCAAAGTCCAGCTCACTTAGTGTGTCCTTGGAAGCACAGTGCCTAGGTTCACAGCCCACGCTGTAACTTTGACTGGAACCTCTTCCTTCTAGGCTTACTCCTAGAGAAGCCAAGAGGGGTAGACCCTAGTTACTAGATGAGATTAGCGTTATGTTCTAGAAGTTGGTTTTAATTAGTTACAAGGTTGGGGGAAAAGACTAACCTATGATGCAAAGGCAGCAATGCAAGATGCTTGACATTTTCCCAAAATTAGCTCAAAATTACAAAAATGACATTTTCCCTATGTCATGACTTAGCAATTAAAATTGTTGTTTTGACTAACTGAGACTCCTGGTGGACAAACACCTAGCAAAAGTTGTCTGACTGAGATGAAACTTGGTCCAAGGGTGTACGGGGTCTCATTCCATTTCTTTTGAGCACAAATACCCCTAGCAAAAGCCCAAGGACCTAATTTTTACAATATTTGCTCAAAAATAATTAAAATTAATTAATTAAATTACCCAACCTTAGGCAATTTTAATTAATTACGAAAAACACATCTAGTCTCGACGGAATTCCGCGAAACTTTCTAAGATGTCATACATGGTCATTTACATCATTTCTAAACACTAGCTACAAGAGGATAACTCCATTAGAACGCCTTTCACCACTTTGGAGGAATTATTGCATGGTGGGAGGGAAAAACTCGAGGGAAATTAATAAGGCTGAAAAGCCAAATTAATAACCTGAGGATAAAAAACCCTCAGTGAAAGGAACTCTCCTAATGAAGAAATCCCAAAGTAACTGACCTAACTATGATCCATGCAGACCTATTACATTATTAACCCACGCAGGGGTGCGGAAATTCCGTTTACAAAAATAAGTGTTGGACGCATAAATTGCCCAGTAGAACCAAAATAGTCTTCGACATGTTTGCATCTGTTGATGCATATCTTCATAGCACATGGAGTTGACCCCCTAGTTGAATAGGCGGTCAACAGGCCTCTCCCACACTAGATGCGCCCTCCAAACTCTAGAATGCGCCCTCTCCTCTAGCATGTGCGCCCCTCCTCCATAGAATGCGCCCTCCTCCTAAAAGCTTGCGCCCTCACTCATAATGGCTCCCTCTAATCCTCTAGAGCAAGCCTCCCTCATATAAATAAGCCTCTACCAAGATGTAAGAGCAACCTCCACTAGATGTGCGCCCTCCTCCAAGAATGCGCCCCTCTCCACTAGCAAATGCGCCCTCCACCACAAGAATGCGCCCTCTCTAGGATAATAGCCAAGCCTCCATGGAAGACCTCTCTAAGAAACATCAACTCAAGCAATGGCTTCCTCCCCAAACCCTCAAGCTAGTGCGCCCTCCTCTCCTCAAGAAATGTGCCCAAGTGCTCCTTCTCTTCTCCTCTCCTCTCAAGTGAAGAATGAGTCTCATAAATGCCCTATTCCCTCCTTTAGCCTCCTTTGGCCAAACCCTAAAAGATCAATGGCGTAGATCCAATCTAGCCAAGTCTAATCAATGGGTGAGATTCAATCCCAAAATCTCACTTAGGAAACCCACTTTCCTTAGTTTGCTCTATGTCTATTAATTCACCCACAAAGTGAATTAATTGTCACTTTAATGACTTAAGTGACATATTTCACTTTTCACTTAAATCTCCTAATTCAAAGTGAAATTAGAATCATAAAGTAAAGTAACAAGGGTAATAGTCTACCCCTTTGTGTTAAGAGACTCATAAACACAAGGGGACCACTTTCCAAGGTACCCAAATCACAACATGGAGGACCTAAGTAAATTGATGATAGCTTTGCCCTTTACGGAAGTGGTCAAGATTCCCTAGCAAAGACAGAATATTTTGAAGTTATTGGATGATCCATCTGAAAGAGATGAAGTTGTCGTTACCAGTCCAAAACATAGCCAGAGCCCAACAACTACCAAGCTAAGAGGTAAAATTACGCCCTTCTATATCTCAATTGAAAATCATGACGTTGCACTACATAATTGTTTAGTTGACACTGGGGCGACAAATCATATAATGCCACTTGCGGTCATGGAGGCGTTGGGCATGAATTTCACTAAGTATTATGAAACCGGTTAAATCATATACGCAATTGATTCTAGAAAAGTGCCAGTGTATGGAGAAATCAAGGATTTTTATGCTTGGATTACAGCAGCTCCCTATATCATTACAGTTTTCAATATTATTGTGGTAGACCTTCCTCTAGCATATGGAGTTGTACTGGGAAGAGACTGGACATCCATGATCGGTGGATATATAATGAACGACGGAAGTTGTATGATGCTACCAGGCAAAGAGGGAGTGATGATTAAAGTACCCTGTGAACCTAGAAAACCCTTCTCTTTCAAGAAGAAGGGCAATGAATTGATGGAAGATTATATAGATGTCGGGATTGGAAACTATGTTATCCTAGACATGGAGCACAACGAAAGCCTAGAGCAAGTTCAAGGTGTGGGGAACCAAGATTGTTTGTTTGAAGGCCACTGGAGGATGTCATTCGATGGAGCCTGTTCAAAATCTGGGAACGGAGTTGGAATTGTTCTTTTGAGTCCAAGTAAGACTATGTATCCCCATGCTGTAATACCGGAGTTTTCATGCACAAATAACGAGGCAGAATATGAAGTTTTGATTCATGGGATGATCCTTGCACAGGAAATGAAAATAGAACATCTCGTTCTAACTGGAGACTCGGAGTTGGTCATCAATTCGGTTACCCAGAGGTGTAAAATCAAAAAGGACAGACTTAAGCTATATTTCAAAAGAGTTAACGAGTTAATGGAATCTTTTAGTTCCTTCAACATTTCTTTCATTCCAAGAAACAAGAATCACAAGGCCGATTCACTGGCCTTGGCGGCCTCATTATCAAACCCAGATGATGTCCAAAGCAAAACGTCTTTCCAGGTAGAAAGAGCTTGTTGTCGTCCTAATACACACTTGCAAACGTGAGCTAAGTCCGGCTCACTTAGTGTGTCCTTGGAGGCACAATGCCCAGGTTCACAGCCCACGCTGTCACTTTGACCAAAACCTCTTCCGTCTAGGCTCACTCCTAGGGAAGCCAAGGGGGGTAGTCCCTAGTTTCTAGATAGGTTTTAAAGTTAAGTTCTAGGAGTTAATTTTAATTTGTTAAGGTTTGGGGGGATTCTAATCCTAAGATGCTAAGGCAGCAATGCAAGATGCAAGGTTAGTATGTTAAGCAAGCCTTTTCCTAGGGCAACTAAGACTAGTGCCTAATATTGGGCAAGGGGTCAACTAGATGTTAAGGTGATTTGTTACAAGTATGATTACAAGCTATACAAAAGAATAATTGAATCAAACAAGAAGTACAAGTTTTTCAATTAAAGAATGTTAGAATACAACAAACAAGCTAACCACTTTAATTATTTTGTGTGCAGGATACAAGGAGATCAAAACATCACATTACGTCTGTTGCCGTCCTTATACACACTTGCAAACGTGAGCTAAGTCCTGCTCACTTAGTGTGTCCTTAGAGCCACAATACCTAGGTTCAAAAGCCCATGCTATCACTTTGACTTGAACCTCTTCCGTCTAGGCTTACTCCTAGGGAAGCCAAGGGGGGTAGACCCTAGTTACTATGTGAATTATTAGATGAATTCTAGGAGTTAATTTTAGTTTATTAAAGGTGAGGGGAAGCTAGCCTATATGGCAAGCAAAAATGCAAATGCAAATCGTTAGAATGAGAATCAAGCGTTTCCCTAAGTCAACTATGACTAGTGCCTAAGGTTGGGCAAGGGGTCAATTAGATTATACAATTAGAGGATTAAATACAACTTATACAAGAGACAAAATAATGCTATAGGATACAACAAGAATTACGTTACAATTGAGATATACAAATTGAAATGATACAAATCAAATATTTGGAAAATAGCTTACAATGAACAAGATGAATTTAGATGATTATACCATACACATGCAAGAGATAATTAGATAAATGAAACATTCAACTCACAAAATGAAATGATGAAATATATCATACATACAACTTTATGAACATGAATAAGCACCTTAGATGATATTACAAGTGTACAAAAGGGAAATTAGATTTTAGACCAATCACATAAGATGTCACTGTTAGAATATATAAGATGGTGTGCTCATTTTACCATTGACGATACCCTCGTCACCCAACCACAGGCCGAAGCCTCCCTCCGAGCACCTTAACCTTGACCTGAGAATTCCTCCGGAAGCAAACCCTAGGCTAGATAGCCAAACAAAGGACAGCGCATCTCTCCCCAAGGATAGCGCAACACAAAAGACTGATCAGATGTTCCAAACCCTAGCCAAGAGATATCCAAACCAAAT
>JASDQU010101371.1:41916-112351 GCA_032191745.1 Picea mariana
AATGAGGAGGAAGGGGGAATTGGAAAATGTAGGAGAAGACAAAAATACAATAATAAACAAGACATTTTGTGAACAATATTCAAAATTTCAACAAGAATACACATCGGGCATACCTATTTTGATGAATCTCCAATGATTTGCAAGTAGATGGAACCCTTTGTTGCCTCCTCCAAGCTCTCACAAATCCGCTTCAAGCTCTCCAACTTTGCTCCAACTTTGCTCCAACACCAACACCAAGCCAACACCAAGAGCTCCTTCCCTCTCCACTCCAACTCAAAGATGAAACAATGAGGAAGAAGAGGGAGAGATTGTGCTTTATCTCTCCTCTCTAACCCTAAAAATGCCCTAGGGCCCACGCACAAAGCCAAAAAAATTTTAAAAAACCAAAAAAATTTCACTTTTTCGGGCTCATTTTCGGGGAGCGCCCGAGTGGGTTTGGGAGCACGGTTCCGGGGCTTCGGGAGCGAGTGTTGTAGGTTAGGGAGCGTGGGCGGGAGCGTTCCTGGAGCGAGCGGGAGCGTGGGCGGGAGCGTTCCTGGAGCGAGCGGGAGCGTGGAGGTTTGGGCAGCGGCAGGGAGCGTGAATTAGAGGACGGGAGCGCGGTTCGGAGACGCTCCCGCTCGGAGCGCGCTTCGGGGTTCCGGACCAGAGGGGGCGGGGTACGCTTCGACAACCCTAGGGTAGACACTACTTACTCTGTAAGTTGATTAATGTGATCTAGGAGTTAATTTTAGTTTGTTAAGTTAGGGGGAGACTAACCTATATGACAAGCAGCAATGCAAATGCAAAGCTTCAATGACAATCACACTTTTCCCTACAAGCACAACTAAGACCAATGCCTAAAGATTGGGTAAAAGGGGTCTATTAAGTTTATACAACAAAAATACAAAGAAAAATTAAATGATCTAACTACAATGAAATAAGAATATAACTTTACACCTGAGATAATAACAAGATGAAATATACAAATGAAATATAACAAGGATAAACTCACAATGAAACTAGCAAATTAGATAATTGCACAATATATACAAAAGAATTCAAAGAACCATTAGATCCAATACACAATGAAGCATGAAATATCCACAGATGAAACAATGCAACTTAACTTAACATGGAAGTAACTAGCAAATGAGAACCAATGTGCAACTTAGGAAAAGAGGAGACTTGGAAGTAAATTACCCCAATAAACATGGTGCACAACCTTTAGAGATATATCACTTGAAACTAGATGTGCCCAACTGAAAGGTAACTTAACTTGCAAGATAGATAAATGCTTGTAAAATAAAGTGCAAGGAAGTAAAAGTACACCACTTAGATTAAGATGTTTGGAACTGAAAAGTAAAGGTTGTGTAAGTAAATTTTAGAAGAGTTTTAAGCCTTAGTTAAACTAGGTGAGGATGCAATCCTAGACTATGTGTCTACCCCTAAACTCTTACCACTTTGACCAAAATGATTGTTGGGTGCTCAAGAAGAAGGGCAAGCAAGGCCCTTCCCTAGCTCCACAGGTCAACCCGAAATGCTTGGGTGCTCAAGCAGGGGGGACACCTAGTGCCGTGAAGTCGTCCCCAACTTAACACCTCCTACAGCCTCCACAAATCACCCTTTTTTATGGTGAAAGTTGTACCAATTATGGGTGCCTAGTTAAACTAGATAATTAACTTCCAATCCTAAAGCTACAAGCTATGATTAATTCCAACTTAAGAAAATAGATTGCAACCTAAGATTAATTCCCAACTTGAAACAAGAGATTACTTAAGATAAAAGATTACTTTCCAACTTAATGAAGTATTAATAAATGATTACTAAAAGAGATATTAACAAATCAAACAAGAAAGCAAGCCTCACGATATTGCATGGGTTGGCTAAACCAAACCACTTTGCAAGGTGTAGGGAAAATAAATCAATGAAACTAAAAGACTTGGAGAATAAACTAAATACTAAGGAACCTCAACAAAGGCACAAGGAGGAGGACAAGCCTACCGATTTTGTGCCAATTGGGTGAATAATTAGATGAATAACTTAAAAGAAAAGCAAATAAACATAGCCTCTCAACCTTGCCTTAAAGACAAGTGGGGCAAAGCATTAGATGCATAAAACAAAAAAATTATTACCTAGCCTTACGATTTTGCATGGGTTGGCTAAGACAAACCACATTGCAAGGTGTAGGCAAATTTAATTACTATTTGCAAAACAGAAATTTAGAACTCAGATAAGAATGCAAGTCCAAGAGACTCTCTTGGGATGCTTACAATGATAGAAGGAAATGAGAGAAGAAGGGGGTTTTGTTACCCCAAGTTGGGAGACTCTTCTTGAGTGTTTTGAGGCCCCAAACGGGTAGCACCTCCCCTTGTTCTGGCGATAATCTGCAAAAATCAGCAAGTTAAAGCTTGCCGGAATTGCTATAAAACAACCAAAACACTCAAAAAAAATTATGTTAGTGAAAACATAAATTTTACA
This sequence comes from Picea mariana, assembly GCA_032191745.1. Taxonomy (NCBI): domain Eukaryota; kingdom Viridiplantae; phylum Streptophyta; class Pinopsida; order Pinales; family Pinaceae; genus Picea; species Picea mariana. The sequence goes on from JASDQU010101371.1 coordinate 44,377, forward strand.
TGTAAAATCAGCAAGAAAATAAATGATTTTAAGCCTATTACAGAACAGAAAATTGCCCAAAAGAAAGAGGAAAATAGCAGAAAATGGAATAGAAAACATTAGAGGCTTTTGTTAGTTGAAGAGACAAATTTCCAGATCTGAAATTTGTCCTCTCTAACCCTTTGTGACCTACCAAAATGCGAGATCTTGCTACAGAAAATGAAAGGAGGTGAGTAGATTCAAACAAAATAACGAAATACTTTGCAATATCAATAAGAATTCAGCTCACTAAATCTACAGTAAGACTACCATAAATTTATCCAAGCAAAATACTTTGCTTGGATCTCCTAAACTAGATCTATGAGCAAGAAATACACAAAAAAAACCAAGAACAGATATCACCTCAATGAAGCACAAATATGGCACCAAAAAGACTCTCAATGCACACCATGGATCCCCCAAAGCTTTTCTATTATTCAGAAAAATATTGCTGCAAATACTTGCAGCAAGATTTACAAGAGAGAAAGAGCAAAATGAGAGAGAGGAATGGGAGAGATTTGGGCAGCATAAGTTTGCTCTGAGAATAGATGATCAAATGAAGGGGGGGTAGGCATTCTTTTATACCTGGGAGGTAAGAGAGACCCCTCTTGGATGAGCTCCAAGTGTCACTCAAGCAAGAGAAATGATCATCTCAAGGAGGGGCACACTTTTAGGGTTTTAGCTAGGTTTACGGTTTAAAGGTTGATTGAGGGAGAGGGGGAAACACCTTTTCACACACCTAACCACTAAGTTAGAACCTTAGGGGGGCGCACTTAGGGTTTAGGCAATGTTTTTGCTTTATTTTTATTTGTTGGCCAAGTCAACCACCAAGGGGGTGCACTTTTCTTAGGGAGATGGTCAATTTGAGTTGTGGCTAAGCAAGGGGAGTTGGGTTAAGTTAGAAAATTACTTTTCNAGGGTTTTAGCTAGGTTTACGGTTTAAAGGTTGATTGAGGGAGAGGGGGAAACACCTTTTCACACACCTAACCACTAAGTTAGAACCTTAGGGGGGCGCACTTAGGGTTTAGGCAATGTTTTTGCTTTATTTTTATTTGTTGGGCAAGTCAACCACCAAGGGGGTGCACTTTTCTTAGGGAGATGGTCAATTTGAGTTGTGGCTAAGCAAGGGGAGTTGGGTTAAGTTAGAAAATTACTTTTCTAACTTGGGAAAAGGTTTAGGAAATCTTTCCCACTCTTTCTCATGACTTTTTGCTCATTTTACAATTTTTGGCATTTTTACTTAGCCCAATTTAAAGCAATTGATTGCTGACTCAAGACAGACTTGGACTCCTCATGGACAATGACCTAGCAAAACTTGTTCAATTGAACTGAAACTTGGTCCAAGGGTGTAGGGGGTCTCTTGCCATTTCTTTTGAGTATCCATATCACTATCAAAATCCCCTAGGACCAAATTTTTACATTTTTACATCAAATTTAATTAAAATTACCATTAACTGAGTAATTTTAAAAAATTAAAAAAAACTAAAACTCGACGAAATTTCGCAAGACTCTAGGAGATGTCTAGCATGGTCATTTACAATATTCTTAAACCCTAGTCACCCAATGGGATCGATCATTAAAACGTCTTTCACCACTTTGGAGGACTATTGTGAGTGAAAAACTCAAGGGTAATTAAAAATTACCTGAGGATAAAAAACACTCGATGAAAGGGCTTCCCTAATGATAAATTCCTAGGTAACTAACTAAAATATGACCCATGCTGACTCATTATATTATTATCCCACACAGGGGAGCAGACATTCCGATTACAAAAAGACGTGTCGAGGGCAAAATTGCCCTGTAGAACCAGAAATCTTCAAAAAAAATTGTACCCCAAGGTACACAGCTTCATGGCACATGGAGTTGACCCCCTAGTCGAAATAGGGATCAACATTTGGCTCCACACGGGGACGTGTGTTCGATCTTTTTGAAGGAGAGCATACGAGAACTTCAGAATCTACAAAACCGATTGCTCACCAATATCCAACATAAATACATGTATAAAAACAATAATCAAATAAATGAAATGTTATTGACAATAATTACATAAATAAAATGACTATAAACAATAATCACACAAATAAAATGGCTATACAATGAAATACATTCATCAAATGAAATAATACAAAACTGAAAGAAAAGGAGAAAGGTTAGAAATACGTTACAAAGGGTGCCCCTTTGGACACCAAGTGGTCATGCTAAAAAATTATTTCAAGGTGGAGTCCTCTCACTAGCATGTCTGACTTTAAGTCGTCCAACTGGCTGAGATGAATTGCTAGAAGACTGATACACTTTATCATGTTTTTTATGTTCTCATGTGAATCCCTGTTTCTAGTTTTCGTCCATTTGGGATAATCCTCCTTAAAACAATTCTGATGAAGTTGTGTAGGTGCCAAGTGAAAAGATTTTGAATTCAATTTTTCTTTGAAAGGCTTGGCATACTTTTCCATATGGATGATATATTCCATATTATTACCACTAAACTTATTATCATCCTTATGATTTTTTACCAGAGTTGCTTCACTTATTCTTCCTTTGATTTATTTCCTTTCAAGCATGAAAAGATCATCCTTGTCAAAACAAATATCCCCAATTTCTAAGACATAAGGAGGAAGTGGCCCTAAAATTCTATCCAATTCTTCCTGACATCTGACTGATTCTTCTGATAACTGGTGAGTTGATGACACATTTTCGACTGAGAAATCCAACTATGTTTCTAATTCTGAAAGATTCCTATCATTATCTATTTTGTCTGAATCTTCTTCAAGAAAAAGCCCATCAAAAGAATCCATGGTGTCCCAAACATTACAAACATTTGGGAATTCATTCTTAAGTTCCATCTTGGTAGATGCTAGAGAATTAGACTCTATCTCATAACACCCCATCTCTAGTTCACGATACACAAGTTCATTTGTGGGTTTCCTAGGATTTTCAACATGGTACTTTCTTTCTAATTCCATGTTTAATCTAAACATGGAACCATTTGGAGTGGGAATGGTGGCATAAGTGAAATCCATTTGTAAAGTCTGTAGTTGTTTTCCTTGATAGCAACATACCCCAAGAATCAGGCACATCTATCACAACTATGTCCATTTCTATCATGATGTCTGGGAATGCAGCCAAGTGTACTTGTAAGCCCTTAATCAAACCATGCACCTTAATTGTCTTGCTATCCATGGTACAAATGTTATGATAAGGTCTTGAGATCCTTAAGTTTAATTGTTCCATTACCTTCTTAGTCATAACATTTGAGCTTGCTCCAGAATCAAGCATGCAATTGTGAAGAATATAATCATTCATGAGTAAAGAAAGATAAAATGGTCTATTCTTTTCATTTCCCCTATCCATATTTTTCAAAATTACAGGTGCATCTTGGTAAGCTATTGTTGGTTGTCTATCCACAATGTTCTGAGAAGGATTCTCTATAGCTTTGAGTAATTTCTCCCTCTGCGATGGAATCTTCATAATTTCTACTATAGGAGCCAACACCTTTGCATTATTGAGCCACCCTCCTAAGTCAATATTTAATTCTGAACTTGTATGAACAATTGTTCTAGGAGGGGAAGGAGGCATTCTAGGAATACTTGCTTGAGGCCTATCTTGATTATTGTTTACATTCCTTTGATAAGTAATGCCTCTATACCTAGCCATTTATGACACTTGTTGGGGAGTAGGCTTAGGACCAAACTTTTTCGTTGCCTTATCCACCACATTATTCATGCAATTCACATATTTACTATGTTCTACCAAATCCATCCATTCATCCATGCCAACATTATACTCATGACCAAACATATTTACTTGTTCATTTTCTAGTCTATAAGGTCCCACTTCACTACAAACTTGAAGAAAGACATGGCAAGTTGATTCCTCGTGAAATTGCCCACAAGGTCTACAATATGGGATAGCTTGGTGATCAACCAAGTTAGTGGATTCGAATGGATTTGGTGGCCTTTGATCTTGAGGAGGAGGTCTCTTTGGCCATTTATCATTTGGCTTATGTTGGGGTCTACTAGATTGAGCCCTTTCCATGGCTATCAACATGTTTTGCATGGCATTCATTTGACTAGCATGCTCTCTCACTTGATTAGCATGTTCTCTCATTTGATTGGCTTGGTTAATCTCCATTTGTTTAATCTGATTAGCATGATTAACTTCCATCTGCTTAATTAATTGAGTGAGTTCCCTAATGCCATCACTAGAAGACTCTTGACCGTCAACTTTCTTCTTTCTCTCCTCAATACTCTTGGAAGGAGTTCCTCTTGAAAAACCAGGAATGTTTGACCTTCTAGCATCTTGCATGTTCTTATCTATCCTTATGGCAAAGTTTTGTGCATCCTTTAGAGTTTGTGGATCCTTATCTCTCAATTGATATCTGATTTCTCCCTCAAAGGCCTCCATGTAATGAATTAAAATAGATGCATCATGAGGCTTGATAGTTGTAGGGAGACTCTTTACCAAGTCATTAAACTTTTTATTGAACTCATCCATAGTCTCATTCTCCTTTTTCTGACTTGTACTAAGGGAAGCTAGCAAATGTCGATCCTCTTTTTGATCACCCCACCTTTCTCTAAAGGCTTTATGAATTTCAGCCAAGGTGCTAAACTTGTTAGGATCTTGCTATGAAAACCACTCAGCTGCATCCCCTTCTAGAGAATACACAAACAAGGTCATCTTGACATCCTCATGGTTGTGGCCATTACACCATTTGTTGATACATAAGTCAACATTTAAGATGTGAGCTTTGGCACTAAAAGCATTATTTCTCTGAAAGGCAAACAATTTCTCAATAGCTTTGTCAGGAATTGCATGAGGAGCACCTTGAATAACTACAAAGTTCAAAGGTCTTAGTAGATCACCCATAATTGAATTAGAATTAGTTATTGTAGTATTAACAATTGTAAGATTATTATGTCCAAACAAGAGATGGATATCAGAGATTGCTTCTTCTCCAAGACTTTCAAGTAGCCTACGAGGAGCAAGTCTGTTTATTCTCCTCCTATAAACCTTTTCAAGTTTAGGAAAGGAATAAACCAACCCTTCTAGATTGCTCCTCGTAGTATGCCTCAAAAAATTATCAAATGGAGTCGCCACTTGGAGAACAAGCAAAAACGAATAACACAACCCAAGTTAAAAAAATTTAGGGAAGAATTTTATTACTTAGATTTTAAAGAATAAATTAGAATTTGTCAAACAACCAAGGATAAGAGACTTATCCCCGGCAACGACGCCAAAGATGTTGTCGTCCTTATACACACCTACAAGCGTGGAGAAGTGTCCAACCCACTTGGTGTGTCCTTGGAGGCACAATGCCTAAGTCCAAAACCACTGTCACCTCAACTTGGACTTCTTCCGTCTAGGCTCACTCCTAGGAAAGCCAAGGGGGGTAGACCCTACTTACTATGTAAGTTGATTAATGTGACCTAGGAGTTAATTTTAGTTTGTTAAGTTAGGGGGAGACTAACCTATATGACAAGCAGCAATGCAAATCCGAAGCTTCAATGACAAGCACACCTTTCCCTACAAGCACAACTAAGACCAGTGCCTAAAAATTGGGTAAAGGGGGGCAATTAAGTTTATACAACAAAAATACAAAGAATAATTAAATGATCTAATTACAATGAAATAAGAATATAAATTTACACTTGAGATAATAACAAGGTGAAATATACAAATGAAATATAACAAGGATAAACTCACAATGAAACTAGCAAATTAGATAATTGCACAATATATACAAAAGAATTCAAAGAACCATTAGATCCAATACACAATGAAGCATGAAATATTCACAAATGAAACAATGGAACTTAACTTGGAAGTAACTAGCAAATGAGAACTGTTATCCCCGATATCTAGGGATAACTAGGAGATCATGTCTCGAGGCCCATAGGTCCTAGACATGGAGTGCCGAGAGCAGGATTGACCTGAGCATGGCCCTGGAGGGCCCATCCTTCTTCTTCTTCGCCAGACTTGTCCTGTTAGCAGCAACAGCTTCCATCACCATCGGCTTGGACTTGCATCGGAGAGGACTCTTGCTCCATGAGGTAATTGGTCCGAGGTATCATGGTATGTGTCATATTTGATCGTTATAACCCTCTTATATATGCATTAGGTTCCTTTCATTTCTGATGACTGCTTGGATCTTACACTAATCCACTTGAACATTGTTGGGGTGATTGATGGGGTGACTTAGCAAGCTGATGTTCATGGGTTTTGGTTAGCCACCAAGGGGGGATTTGCAGAGCCATCGTCCGCTCCCACCATTTATTCATTTTACATCTTATCTCCCGCACATCTGTCCCATTCCCCTAGTCCGGCCATTAGGATGACCTTTGAGGGTTACATTTTGTCTTGTGGGAAGAAGGGGCTAAAGGCCCAGGGGGTAAAAGCAGCTGGTAAAAAGATAAAAGCCATAGGAAATAAAACCTAGAGATGCTTCGCCCAGGGGATCCTTGAGAAGGCAATAAAAGGCCTCTCGATAAGAAACTAAAGGGACCCTAAGAAAAATAATAAAACAAGACCTAACCAAGAGGATGGGAGGTCTCATCACGAGTCGGCCCATTATGTTCATAGGCATCCAGCAGTATGACATTGCCATCATCTGGTCACCACGCCAGGGCAATGACCTTTGGTTGCATGGCCAAGGGAAAGGGGGTCTCATCACAAGCCAGCCTTATCATCTCTGCGAAGATACCAGTGGGTAACACTGTCAGCTCTGGTCACCACGCCAAGGCAGTGTCCTCTGGTCAGACCTTGAAGTAAAAAAGAAAGAAAAGCAATAAATAAAAGATAAAGGCAATAAAGGGTTTGGAAAAAATGCATCCATGACAGGTACAGCTCGCCTCCTACAAAGGCACCCACAGACGACACCTGCCCTTGGTCTTACTGTGACTGGACATCCTTAAACCATATCACCTCATAAAACATGGCTTGAATGATCTTCTGAGGAAACTTTCCATCTCTTGTGGGTATTAGCCCAATAGGTTACTTTGTTGGTCTTCTTCAGCTTTATATAGTAGATCTGTGTAATGTCTTTGAGCTCTTAGATGATGTGCTAGGGATTTCATGCATGTATTTGATAACTTTAATGATGAAATATGATTTGCATTGCTATGATCCCGAGGACTGATGAGCCCATGGAGGGTGAGTCTTTGATGTGCAGGACCATATCCGGCGGACAGGTACCAGTGGACCGGTACACATGGGGATATGATTAGTTCGGACCTCCATGGGGCTGAAGAGCCCATCAGATGGTTGTTGGGATGGCAGAGGCAGGATAACGTTGTGATGAAGCATTTGCACGAAGATGACAGAGGGACGTTCCACCAGGACGTTCCACCAGGACACCATAGCAGAGCCCGGCCTAGGGGGGATCACCCACTGCAGATGGGACGATGGCTTTTGATGGACAGGACGTCACCTGGGGCAGCTGGACGTTTATCTGGAGCATGTGGTAGTGTGCTGGGGTCATTTGGCACGTGTGGCAGCCTGGAGAAGCCCTGGAAGGGCCAACGTTTTGCCTCTTGGATGTTGATCTTGCCCTGAAAGGGGCAACGTCTCCCTCAGATGGGCCTGACGTCTCCCTTTTTGAGCTCATATTGTGACATTTTAGCATTTAATGTGATAAACAGTGTGATATTGTTAGTCAGCCTTGTCGGCTGTTTTAATGACCTATTTTTGTAATTAAAGGTCATAAGATTTGTATAAATAGAGGACGTTGGACCTCATTTGAAACATAACACAGCTCACTCTCTTGTGAGAGAATCATTTTTAGTCTTTTGTCTTGGTATTTTGCTCTTGGAAGTGAGGCGCTAGCATTGTGGAGGATCATTCTTGGCATGTTTATGGTGTTTTCTATCATTGGAAGGTTTACAACTAGGGTTTGATAAGCCCTTCATTGATTTGTAAGTGTATTTCTCATGCAAAACTTCTCGAATGAATGGTTGTAGGTTAAATCTCTTACATTTATGGTTACATTGTTATTATTTTGCTTAATCATTGAAACCCTAGGTAGCAAGCACACAAGTAGGTCCTTGCTTCATGTCCCTATGATAGAAGATTTGTTTTAGCCATTGATTAAGGAGAACATAGCCTAGCCATTGCTACACTAATTCCCCTTTTTCTGAGTGAGTTTTGAAACATAAATTGAAGAAAGAAGACGTCCTAGGCCTAATTGAGTTTACACCTAGGGTTTGACTCTTAGGGTTTGAAAAGCCTTGGCCCTACAACACTTTTCATCCCCAGATTTATGTTTTAAAGCTAGCCGTTTTTGCCAAGGAGTTTTAAGGAAAGAGGGAGGAGCATGAGGCCTTGCTTAAGCAACACCGGAATGAGCCTCCTCCCCTTAGGGTTTTGACTTCATGGCCCTGCCATTGTAGCACCATTAAGCCTAACTCTCTCGTCCTTAGATTTAGATTCTCCCGAGACCTAGCCTTTACTTCTTAACTCCATTATACCCTAAGGCACTAGTATAAGTATCTAACATTGAGTTTGTTGTGTCAAAACAACACTTTTAAACTTCTCAAATTTCAAACCCAAACTAACCCTAACGTCTTACTAACCCTAATTCTATGATGACGTCTTGCCTCTTTTGAACTCTTGGTTGATGTAAAATGTTGTGGCTTGGTCATCTAGCAATAGACATTGAAGTCTTGATTATTTTCATTGGCTAATTTGCAAAACGTCCACCTCTTTGCCTATCAAACTAACCCTAGAACTAGGCTGACGTCACCTCTAGTATAGTGACTCAGCAACTTTGTATATGAGCATTTGAATGATATTTAATGCGTTGTGTTAGCTCAAGGATTGATTTTATACATTGAATGTTGTATCATTTTAGTGTTATTGAGAAGTAATATTATAAGCCATAGCTATTTTTGCAATCATTGACTTCGTCAATAATTACTGCTATTTATGCTCATATATATATTAATTGTTGATAGTCATTAATTTGTGAAGTACTAACCACTGTTGCACATTTTAGCTTTATTGTTGCCTTGTCTCGCAAACAGGTGCCTATTCTGTGGAATACTTGACTATCTTCTTGGCAGTAGTCTGTGAAAGGAAAACCTACTTTAACCTTTGAGCCTAAATCCCTTGACCCTTTTCCTTTCAACACCCCAGATTACCTAGGGACGTCTCCCTTGGGTTTGGCCACCCTAAATAGAAAGAGCCCCCCATCGAGGTGACAGTGGGTGGGGAAGCTCCTGTTATGCCAGTTTGATCCTTACTTTTCAAGCTACCTGACCTAGACTACAAACTGAGCGATAACAAGAACCAATGCGCAACTTAGGAAAAGAGGAAACTTGCAAGTAAATTACCCAAATAAAGATGGTGCGCAACCTTTAGAGATATATCACTTGAATCTAGATGTGCTCAACTGAAAGGTAACTTAACTTGCAAGATAGATAAATGCTTGTAAAGTAAAGTGCAAGGAAGTAAAAATACACAACTTAGATTAAGATGTTTGGAACTGAAAAGTAAAGGTTATGTAAGTAAATTTTAGAAGAGTTTTAAGCCTTAGTTAAACTAGGTGAGGATGCAAGCCTAGACTATGTGTCTACCCCTAAACTCTTACCGCTTTGACCAAAATGATTGCTAGGTGCTCAAGAAGAAGGGCAAGCAAGGCCCTTCCCTAGCTCCACAAGTCAACCCGGAATGCTTGGGCGCTCAAGCAGGGGGGCCACCTAGTGCCGTGAAGTCGTCCCCGACTTAGCACCCCCTGTAGCCTCCACAAGTCACCTTTTTTTATGGTGAAAGTTGTACCAGTTATGAGTGCCTAGTTAAACTAGATAAATTACTTCCAATCCTAAAGCTACAAGCTATGATTAATTCCAACTTAAGAAGATAGATTGCAACCTAAGATTAATTCCCAACTTGAAACAAGAGATTATTTAAGATAAAAGATTACTTTCCAACTTAAAGAGATATTAACAAATGATTAATAAAAGAGATATTAACAAATCAAACAAGAAAGCAATCTTCACGATGTTGCATGGGTTGGCTAAGCCAAACCACTTTGCAAGGTGCAGGCAAAATAAATCAATGAAATTAAAAGACATGGAGAATAAACTAAATACTAAGCAACCTCAACAAAGACACAAGGAGGAAGAAAAGCCTACCGATTTTGTGCCAAAGTGGGTGAACAATTAGATGAATAACTTAAAAGAAAAGCAAATAAACATCTCAACCTTGCCTTAAGGACAAGTGAGGCAAAGCATTAGATGCGTAAAACAAAAAAATTATTACCTAGCCTTACGATTTTGCATGGGTTGGCGAAGCCAAACCACTTTGCAAGGTGTAGGCAAATTTAATTATCATTTGCAAAACAGAAGTTTAGAATTTAGAGAAGAATGCAAGCCCAAGAGACTCTCTTGGGTTGCTTACAATGATGGAAGGAAATGAAAGAAAAATGAGGTTTTGTTACCACAAGTTGGGAGGCTCTTCTTGAGTATTTTGAGGCCCCAAACGGGCAGCACCTCTACTTGTTCTAGAGAGAATCTGCAAAAATCAGCACGCTAAAGCTTGTTGGAATTGTTGTAAAACAACCAAAACACTCAAAAAAAAATGTTATTGAAAACAGAAATTTTACATGTAAAATCAGCAAGAAAATAAATGATTTTAAGCCTATTACTGAACAGAAAATTGCCCAAAAGAAATAGGGAAATAGCAGAAAATGGAATACAAAATATTAGAGGCTTTTGTTAGTTGAAGAGACAAATTTCCAGATCTGAAATTTGTCCTCTCTAACCCTTAGTGACCTGCCAAAATGCGAGATTTTGCTACAGAAAATGAAAAGAGGTGAGTAGATTCAAATGAAATAACAAAATACTTTGCAATATCAATAAGAATTCAGCTCACTAAATCTACAGTAAGACTACCATAAATTTATCCAAGCAAAATACTTTGCTTGGATCTCCTAAACTAGATCTATGAGAAAGAAATACACAAAAGAAACCAAAAACAGATATCACCTCAATGAAGCACAAATATGGCACCAAGAAGACTCTCAATGCACACCATGTATCCTCCAAAGATTTTCTATTATTCAGAAAAATATTGTTGCAAATACTTGCAAAAAGATTTACAAGAGAGAAAGAGCAAAATGAAAGAGAGGAATGGGAGAGATTTGGGCAGAATAAGTTTTCTCTGAGAATAGATGATCAAATGAAGGGGGGGTAGGCATTATTTTATACCTGGGAGGCAAGAGAGACCCCTCTTGGATGAGCTCCAAGTGTCACTCAAGCAAGAGAAATGATCAGCTCAAGGAGGAGAGCACTTTTAGGGTTTTAACTAGGTTTAGGGTTTGAGGGTTGAGTGAGGGAGAGGGGGAAACACCTTTTCACACACCCAACCACTAAGTTAGAACCTTAGGGGGGGCGCACTTAGGGTTTAGGCAATGTTTTTTCTTTATTTTTATTTGTTGGCCAAGTCAACCACGAAGGGGGGCGCACTTTTCTTAGGGAGATGGTCAATTTGAGTTGTGGCTAAGCAAGGGGGGTCGAGTTAAGTTAGAAAATTACTTTTCTAACTTAGGAAAAGGTTTAGGAAATCTTTTCCACTCTTTCTCATGACTTTTTGTTCATTTTACAATTTTTGGCATTTTTACTTAGCCCAATTTAAAGCAATTAATTGTTGACTCAAGACTGACTTCGACTCCTCATGGGCAATGACCTAGCAAAACTTGTTCAATTGAGCTAAAACTTGGTCCAAGGGTGTAGGGGGTCTCTTGTCATTTCTTTTGAGTACCCATACCCCTATCAAAATCCCCTAGGACAAATTTTTTACATTTTTACATCAAATTTAATTAAAATTACCATTAACTGGGTAATTTTAAAAAATTAAAAAAAACTACTAAAACTCGATGGAATTCTGCAAGACTCTAGGAGATGTCTAGCATGGTCATTTACAATATTCCTAGACCCTAGTCACCCAATGGGCTCGATCATTAGAACGCCTTTCACCACTTTGGAGGATTATTGTGAGTGAAAAACTCGAGGGTAATTAAAAATTACTTGAGCATAAAAAACACTCGATAAAAGGACTTCCCTGATGATAAAGTCCTCGGTAACTAACTAAAATATGACTCATGCTAACTCATTACATTATTATCCCACGCAAGGGAACGGACATTCCAATTACAAAAAGACGTGTCGGGGACAAAATTTGCCCTGTAGAACCATAAATCTTCAAAAAAAGTTGTACCCCAAGGTACACAGCTTCATGGCACATGAAGTTGACCCCCTGGTCGAAATAGGTGGTCAACAGTATGCAAGGAAGGGATTTACATAGATCCTGAAAGAGTTAAAGCAATAAACGAGCTCAACCCCGCGAGATCCAAGAAGGGAGTCCAGTCATTCTTCAGCAAAATCAATTTTGTGCGAAGATTTGTTCCTAACTACGCAAGCATTGTAAAGTCGATCAATTTGTTGTTGAAAAAGGAGCAGAGGTTCGAATGGACAGCAGATACTCAGGAGGCATTCAACAATATCAAAGGAGCAATCACCACTACTCCTGTCCTCATCAATACAGACTTCCAAAGAGACTTCATTATCTATTCATTTTCCACAAAGACAGTTGTTGCGTCCATTCTCACTCAGAAAAATAGCAAAGGAGAAGAAATCCCAATAATTTTCATAAGCAAAACCCTACACGACTATGAGTTGAAGTATTTAGAACTGGAGAAGCAAGCCTTGGCTCTTGTAAAAGCAGTAGCACACTTTCGGACGTATATATTAAACTCCCATATTATTGCTTATGCTCCCTCATCACCAGTGAAGATGCTTCTAAATCAATAATTGAGAGAAGGAAAATGGGCTAATTGGTTGGCAAAGATACAAGAATATGATATTGAAATTAAACCTTTAAAGGCAATCAAAGGACAAGGTTTATGCAAGCTCATCGCGAATGGGGACTCAGTCGATGGAATGATTTCAATCTCAATTGGAGAACCATTAGTTGATTCAGAATTGTACGGAGATATTATATTCTATTTAAGATCCGGGCAATTTCCTGTCACCATGAATCCCAAGGAGCGAAGGACACTGAAGATGAAGGCGATTCAATACGTGTTGATTGTCGACATACTGTTCAGAAGAAATTATGATGGTATACTGCTAAGATGCGTCGATGAAAATCAAGCCCAAGAACTAATCAAAGAATTCCATGAAAGAATATGTGGTGGACACTTTGCACCTACGGCAACAACCCACAAAATAATCAGAGTAGGATTTTACTGGACATCAATCTTCAAAGATTCATATGTCATAATAAGGAAGTGTTTGTCATGCCAGCAGTATTCAGGAAAAATGAAGAAATCCACGATGCCTTTGCAGCCCATTGTGGTAGAACAATCGTTTTCCCAATGGGGACTTGATGTTGTCGGGCCAATTAATTCAAAATCTAGCAAGGTGAATATGTACATTTTAACAGCTACCGATTACTTCACGAAATGGCCGGAAGCGGTGGCATTAAAGAAGGATGATGTTGAAGAACCGATTAAATTCCTCAAAGACAACATTCTGTCGAGATTTGGTGTCCCAGATAAATTTATCACATACAATGGTTCGATCTTTATCGGGTCAAAGTTTACAGATTTTTGCAGACAATATGAAATCATCATGGGTCAATCATCGAATTATTATCCACAAAGTAATGGCCTCGCTGAATCCACAAACAAAAGACTGGTGCAGATACTGAAGAAAACCATTGATAGAAACCAAAGGAATTAGCATCTGAAGCTGACGGATGCATTATGGGCAAGCAAAACGACCCCGAAGGATAGCACAGAAATGTCTCCATATCTATTGGTTTATGGGAAAGAGGCGAAAATGCCGATTAGCCTCGAGCTCAATGCGTTGATTTCTGTGGTTAATATCGAAGATACCGAAGAGAGTTCACCCACTCAAAGGAGAATCAATCAGTTGCTAAAGTTGGAGGAAGAACGAAGCAAAGCCCTGAATCGAACTTCTCAAAGGCAACAGAGCGTCAAAAGATATTTCGATCTAAACACAACTATAAAGAATTTCCAGAAAGGAGAGTTGGTGTTACTTTGGAACAAGGCGAAGAAGAAACCGTCCCTGCATACAAAGTTTGAAGCACTCTGGATCGGACCATATGTCGTCGAGAAGATCTTGGGCTTTAACTCCTCTATGCTCCAAGACATGAAGGGTAAAAAGTTGATGTTGCCCGTCAACGGGCAACATTTGAAAGGTTTCTTCTCTTAAGACTTTCTCATTTCTCAATGTACATAATTTTATTTTTCAGTTTGTATATTCTTATTTTGACTCCACGGACCAATGGGTAGAAGCACCTAGTCATGAGAGATTATGGATTCTTGACAACCCACAAGGGGTCATCATCCCATAGTTGGAGCCTATTGTTGAGATCAATTCCGACGTTCGAAATTTCCCTCCCCTTTTCTATTTTCCCAACTTCTTTTCCCTCTTCTATACTTACCCTTTTTCCCCTTTTCCTTTTTTCCCTTCTATTCTCCCTTTCTAGTTAGTTGTTTTTTAGAACGACGGATTCTCGAGTTGGCGGACTCGTGAATACTCATCTCCAATCCGCATTCTCACATATCGAGTCCGCCTGACCGCCACATTATCCCATACTTAATCGTTTCTGGGATCGCAGGTTCCCGGGTTGGCAGGGTCGAACTCTCATACCCCATGTTGCGTGATATACATTTTGCATCCAAAAGATCCGCAATCAACATTTTGACCCTCGGACTCCCCGAGCTTCCAAGCATCTCATTTCTCCTATGTTGAGTATGTCCGACCGCCTCACAACACTTAGCCACATTTTCGATCTTCTCCATTCGCGGGTTGGCGGATTCATAAAAGTCTCAAATCCTATTCTGATCTTGTCTATCCCCGCCACCTTCGGGCTTTTCCCAATGCACATTTAGTGTGGTTTAATGCTAATAACTCATTATGCAGGTCCCGTAAAGATTGTCATTAATAGGCGAAGGGCTCGAGGAACTTCCTCATTAAACCACATTAAAACCATGATTTGCGGAAGATTATATATTATCTCTCAAGCACCCGTTTCTAAGATTATCTGGATCGAAAAGAACGCTCTCATCAACTTATGGCAGCAGCAGCTCGACAGCAGTTCTATGGAGGTACCTTGAACATGTTTGGACGAGATACCCCAAGAATATTTGCTCAAGCTAGTAAATTCCTGGATAGAAAGGGGACTTTGGAACAAATGGAGAATTACAATGTCATCGGGATTTTCGGTTCCAAGGAAAATCCTTCCTTTCTTCGATGCCATATATCTGACAGAATGTTTGTCACAGAAGTTGCAAGGCAATATAACTTTTGGCTGCACTTTTTTCATGAAAAAAGAAAAAAACAATTTATTCCATTTCCTTGGAAAGTTGGGGATTTTGTATTCAGAAATATGAACAAAATTGATGAATTGACTAGCCACTTCCACAACTTGAAAAGATTAGAGGGTTTGACCCTAATGGAATCTTTGTGGAACATATGTTAACAGTGGGTTTTAGCAGTTCCTTTGTCCATACCATTCTAGGAGAAGAAGAAGACAATAACCTGGGTAATCCTACGGTCTACCCACACTTTTGGTGACGTAGAGATAGTACTCGGTACCAATGAATTGCATAAACAAAGAGGAAAAGGTCCCAGCGAAAAGAGTGCACAGTCCCCAACTGTTACTCTCAAGACTTCAACACCTCGAAGCAGTGCTCCAGCAACCCACCCATCTAAGAAGGTAATCAACAGCAGTTCAGGCAAAGGAGGAGACAAGAACCCCCCTCCAGGAAAAATTGAAAGCTCCCATAAACTTCCTTTGAGGAAGAAGAGGAAGAACATTGTACAAGAAGAAGAAGAGCATCGCGTCGGAAGTGACATCAATAGCTTCTCCCTCGAGGATATGGAGCTCGAAGCTGACATTGAGAAGAAGTTCCTATAATGTCCCCCACCTCTTAATGAAGAGGGTTGGAGAGACTCGGTAGTCTAGTCATCCCCACTAGAGTATAGTCTCATGCAGCATGGGGAAAAGTCAGCTAAACTCAACGTTATAATATGAAGTTGACTTGAAAAGGGAAAAGTAACTCAATGAAGAAATAGAACACATGAGGTTGAATTAGGAGTTAACCCTAGGGGTTAACTAACTCAATAGAGAAACAGATTGGAGGTATAAAGGGAAGGCAAGGGCGCACCTCTCAGTCATCTTGGATTATTATGCATTTTGCTTTTTGGCTCTTGAGCACACAGTTTTGAGGGTTTTGAGAATACAAACCCTAGAGGACAACTCGGTGGTGAAAGATTCCACGTATCTTGTTCCAAGCTTGGTCTCGGGGATGCAATACTCCACCCACACCATTCTACAGCAGCCACAGGTACCATCACTCATCCAGGACAGCAACAGGCTATACCCTTGAGGGTTTCCAGCAAGGGGGCGCATCACTGTTTGAAGGGAGGTTCGATCCAAGAGTCTAAGAAGGCTTTTGGAGATTTGAGCACTTGGGTTTTCTTTGCATGTCCTTGATCAGCAACTCTAGTGTATTTGGAGAGAGTTATACCATCCAGTTGATTTCCTAGAGCATTGGCGCGATTTGGAGAAAAGGAGGGCACTACTAGGAATCAGATCTATTCAGTTTGGAGGAGTTAGACTTCAGATCTCACCTTGAGACTTCACCTAGTGGCTTACAGTGCCCCGATCTATCTTTCTAGGGAGTTTCAAGGCATTTGGAGGCCTCCTTCATCAGGGCCAAATTATTGTGCATTGACAGTATTCAGGAGGGCACAGCTTCACTTGAGGATTCAGCAATTGGAGGAGCAACTCTTGGCATTTCGGCCTGAGACTTCAGGAGGGGGTTCTACTCACCCCAATCTATCATTCTACAGGGTTTGGTGTCATTTGGAGGCTTCCAGCAGCTAGGCCAAAATATTGGGTCTCCACAGCTATTCAGTAGGACGTGCCTTCAGCCAGGGGGGTTTGAACTTGACCCTAGTTCTTCTTGCATTGGTCTTCATCTTGCATTCAGCCTTTGGAGGCTTATATCTTCTTATCGGGAGCATTTTTGCAGCTCATATCATATCTATTGGATCTATCGGATGTTATTCCAGATCTACATCCTTATTGTATCAGGTTCTTTCTTATTATATCAATAAAGGTCAGAGCTATGTTGTTTGGTTCCAAATCTGGTGTTGCTTGTCATATCTTGTATTTCCACTTGCTATATCTTCAGATCTATGTCATTTACTTGTTAGTTGAATCTACAAACCCTAAGACATAACTCAAGAAGTAAACCTGCAAGTAAACACACACACATCAGTTAATCAGTGATCGGTTAGTGTTCCAAGCGAAAAAATTGTCTTGGGAACATTACAATTCCCTGCCATTGACCAGTCAAGAGGCGTGGATCACCAGAACCAGTCATTGGAAATTATTGAGAATGAAATATTTGATGAAGAAGAATCATTTGTATTTCAGAGTGTTGTCTTTGACAGCGAGTCTAAGAAATTAATTATTGAGAAGAGTGATGCAAAGAATAAAAAGGGGAAATATCGTTCAGAGGTTAACCTAAAGAATATGCGGCCTTCCCAGGTATCTAGAATCCATAGAGCCACCGGTGATGCATTGGACAATTCCATTGGCAGTCTTGAAGCAGAAAATACAAAGTTGAAAGAAAGGATTAAGGAACTTGAAGAGACTTTGATGTCTCTTCCACTCCTTGCCAACCCTTTGGAAATTGTCGGACCTGCCACGCCCGCAGCCAGAATAAAAGGATCCTGAAGCTTACTCACATCAGCCAGGAGTTACGTGGAGAATAATATCAAGAAAAGAATGGCATTGATTACAGAAGCTTGGGAAATTTCAAAGAGCGTGATTTCTTTTGGCTCGAGGGCGCATGCCTTCCTTGAATATCTACAGGCCGATCTAAAAAATGAAGAAGGCTTCTACCTTGATGCAGTGGTACCCTTTGGTATTAAAGTTACTAACATGTCAGAGCTCAAGAGAAGAGAGGAGGACCTTCCCTCTCCAAGTTGGATCAAGCAGTTGAATGCCTGTTGGAAAGAGAAAATAAAGAACTTGAACAACATCGTTCAGGCGTGCAGCCAAGCCATAACAAGGAGAGAAGATTTGTTCAAAAGGCTCACGGAGGTGGACCTAGCCGGAAGCACTAAAGAGGTCCAAGATCCCAAGTTGATCCTCAACTCGTTGTTCTTAACAAAACAACAGTTCGATGAGCAGGTTGAGATTTTTAAAGGATTATCAATTGAAAAATTCTATGGCATAGTTGTATATGATGAAGACGCCATAGATAACTGGCTAGTATATTATTCCATAAAAACCAGGATATTGAAGAAATATTACGTGGTATTTCCATTGATCTCTGTGACTTGGAGGGTGAGCTGTTCAATATTAAAATCCGACATGAAATTAACGTGGCACCTATGAAAATTACATCAAAGAGTGGTTCAAAAAGGCTATCGACAAACTGACACATGAAGGGCAAGAAGCAGTTGAGACAGTTCCTGTAACCGTTGATGAAAACGATAAAAGGACATCAGCAAGCAAATGAACACATGAGTGACCATCATAGTAAGTTTACGCTGATCACACTCTTCTTTCTTTATCAAGTCTTTCATCCAGTTATTCCACCTCTTTCACTAGAAAGGTTTAACCAAAGACGGATAACCCTTTTGTTCTCCTTACCAGGTCTTGTTGATCTTTCCACCGCCCATCGTCCTCTTTCTAAAAGTTAATTTCTTGTATTTATTTGCTTAATGGTCTGCGGGAGCCCCAATCCCAGTCTTTAAGACAAACACATTTACAATTTCAAGAAAATGTAATAAACTATATATTTTTGGAAATTTCATGAGAACTACTTTGGGAACAATCTCGACTGTGCTTTGTAACCCTGTTTTCAGAATATAAAGTATTTGGAATTGATCTATCATTATCTTTGTTTGAGCTGCCCATGTATCCACTCTGTTAAAGTTCTCTTGTGCATTCGGATCATATTCTTTTTACTTTTTTGTGATCAGAAATCTCTATCTTAAACTATGATGGATGTGAGGAAATTTTGCTTATTTATTTCAAATGTGTGAATGTTTTCGGTTCCTGGTCCTTTCTCAAGAACTTTCTTTTAAAAGAAAACAAAATCATTTTCCCCATTATTTTATTGTAATATTTTTGTTTCTTTGAATTACTACGACAGACTTCTGTCAAGTCCAACATTTTGAATATTTAAAAATCTCAAGAAAATCAATAGAGGAGTACCACCTCTATAAAAACGCAGGGGGATTCACACCCTCGTGAGATTGTTGTTTCGGTCCTAACGGATTCAAGTGTCAACAGAAGGGTAAGTCTGTTGTCGTATGTTTGTTTTGGGCAGGTAAAGAAGGCCGAGTAGGCCTCAGTCTAATGGTACAGGCCGAGCAGACTTGTAGCTGGAATATTTTCTGTGGTAGACAGCATGAAAAGGGGCCGAGTATGCCACCTTAGTGAAGCTGCCTAAAGGAGAGAATTTGTTGTTGTTTGGTGGACCTTTCTGTATGCTACAGGTGAGAGGAAAGAGGCCGAACCTCAGTCCAAGTGCAGGGCATAAGTGGGGACTGTTTCTGTGTGGGATAGTGCAGAGAGAAGAGGCCAGGTAGGGCCGGACCTCTGCCCTGATCCAAT
Organism: Picea mariana; assembly: GCA_032191745.1. Classification (NCBI taxonomy): domain Eukaryota; kingdom Viridiplantae; phylum Streptophyta; class Pinopsida; order Pinales; family Pinaceae; genus Picea; species Picea mariana. The sequence continues at coordinate 64,057 of JASDQU010101371.1, forward strand.
TCACTTGAGACCTGTTATAGGAGCAGACCGAAAGGAAGAAAAGGGAGGGCCCGTGACTCCTGTAGTGGCTGCTATACAGGCCGCAGCCCTTGACAGACCAGCTAGCATATGTTGGCACTGATTGGAGAGGCTGCAGCCCTTGACAGGCCAGCTAGCATATGTTGGCACTGATTGGAGAGGCCGCAGGCCTAGAGACTTAGCCCGCAGCCTCAGAATTTCAGACCGCTGCCTGAAAGACCATGTTAAGCCCTTGTTGACAGGCTGTAGGTGAAGATAAGACTGAGTAAGCCCTCATTCAATTGAAGATTGATGAGTTATGGAAGCAAAGAGAGGAGCATAGCCCTAGTTGCTTGACCGCAGGTGTAAGGGGGCTGTGGAAGTCCTCTGTTGCAAGTGTCGAGAGGAGAAAGGGTTGTGTAAGTCCTTTTTGCAGACCGTAAGAAGGAAGAAGAATAGTTTGCAGGGTAGCAGAGGGTACTGAGACCCTAGTGATGCAAATACAGGGCTGGAAGAACTTAGCCACAGTTTTGTAAGTATTTGGCAATTTTATTGTATGAGAAATTGGACCATTGTCCCTGGTACGGGAGCCCTTTGTTCTGGATGTAAGAACAAGAGATTTTGGCATCAAATACTTGTGTACCTGTGTATGATCTAATTGCTAGCTTTATGTTCTGCTGTGCTAAAGTAGTTAGACATCTCAGTTCGTTTATGATTACAGTTCAATTGGGTAAATTGTCTATAACTGTGGAAACATTAGACCAGACCTGAGGTGCAGCAAAATCTAACAGGGACAAGTGAATTTTGAGGAAAAGGTGCTAAGTGTCTTAGAACAAATCAGGGATCTTGTGAGCAAGCTCGAAGACGAGCAAAATCTTGGGAGGCAGATGACTCTGTCAAGCAAAGTGTATTGCAAAATCTGGATGATGGAGGACTTGATGAAAAGTCCACCAGCAGTATACATTAGGGAAGAACCTGCCCCCAACAGAATGCTCAGAGAGCGAAGTCTCATGAAAAGTATGGTTGGCCGACACTGGGCAGGTAGGTCAGCCTCCGCTGATTGGCCTTGATAGGAAATTAGCAATCGCTCCTTTCTAAAATGTATGACTGATACATGGTTTTGAGGATTGTTTTCTTGGAGATGCCCAACTGACAACGCCACTATTTATCTGTACTAAGATCCCTCCACAGGAGACTTTTTTCCCATTAAAGAAAAAATTGGTTTTCATTAATCAAGCGGGCAAAGACGAAATGAGAGACATTGATTATTGTATGGAAAGCAGTTACCTCAGCGCAGCAGGATTGATGTCTTCAAATGCAACAACCTTATCATCCTGCATTCAATTCAAAGTCCAAATGGATTCGTTCACGAGGCTCTGTGTGAATGAATGCTCAAGAATTTGCCATTCAAACTACAAAAATAACAGAAAGAAAAAATGCCCACCTCGTGAAGCAGCTTTCCAGGACGGCCTGGAGGGCAAAATATGCATGGTGCCATGATCATCTCCTCTCCCCACCATTCTCAGAATGTGAAAACGTGAATGTGTGTGTATATCTATGAATGTCGGTGTCATGGGTCCACCAAACGTGTAGGTATGTTTTAGTTTGCCACATAAAACCTGCACGTCCACTTTGTGTTAGTAGATACTTAAATGCACGCATAATTTTAACTATCAACCTAATCAAAAAATATGAAGATAAAAAAGATATGTAAACCCAATAGGATCTCATTGCTAACTCGGGTATGTTGACGAGAGCTTCTACCTTAAAATGATTGCCTTTATACTTAATTCTGGACTATAGCCAATGTAGTATCATTGTAAAAGGTTAAATTAGAAAAAATAACACTAAGTGTGTGGTTATTTAATTTTTTAAAATTTTATATATTATTATTATTTTTATGTTTTAATGGTAATAGGATGTTTATAAAGGTATTGGTTCTCTTACTAATATAATAATTGATTGGTTGTAAAGCGAATATGAGTATGTGTTTTTATTCATTCTCCCCCTCTTCTTTTATGGAACGTTATCAAAGTATGTGTGAAAATTATAAATAAAAAATAGTAAACTTGATAACAAAATATTTAATGGTCATTTTAAAATAGTTTTTAAGATTTTAAAATCTCATCTCTTCTTCTAGCTCTTCTAGTTTATTTGATTGCATCAATGAGTTGAAAATTGATGAATATTTACTCATCATTAGCAAGTTTGGAGGTAAAAACATTAACAATTTCAAGAGAGAAATATCTCATGTAAAAGAAAAATAACTTCTAACATAAAATGGTTTAATTTGTATTTTGAACATCATGTGTGCATACTTGTTTATGTAATACATATTTTTAATCATGATTTTTCATTACCCATTTCACATTATATAAATTTACTCAATAAACTCAATTAATGTAAAACAATGCATATCTTAACGACGACAAAGTTCTCCCACAATGATCTTTCAATTAAATGTAGTGCATGGGGAATAACATGTCGAGTTTGCATTTTCAATGGATATTGGATAAATTCAACAACGTGATTTTGATCATGCTCATGCTTTTCTTTACTTGTATGGATATAATGCTCTTTGTTTGTCTACTATGTTTTTTTTTTTTTCTTTTTTCTCAACCTCAATTTCAGATTCTCCTATGTCTAATATCTTGGTCTGAAGGGGGGATCCCTCTCCTTCCATCTTCCTCTTCCTTTAGAGACTAGCGGAACACCTCTTCCTACAAATTGCCTAATGACCTTATCACCTTTTAAAAAATGATTCTTAACCAAACCACTAAATAATGGACACCTAGAAAATGAAAAAGAACCATTGGTCTTCAAGATAGATATAATTGTGATGGTGTTGATGGGTCAAAATGACCTTGGTCAATAGTAGGGGTTATCCTTGGTGAAAAGTCTCCATTAGACCTCACACTAATAGAATAGGGAACCCATCTGGATTCTAGCATGGCGGCCATTACTGATTTTGGGGTTCATCGATTGTGATCTAGTCCACTGTTGATGGTTCTCTAAACTAAAGACTGAAATGCAACTAATCTAAGATGCAAATGCATGCATCCAAACATGACTAACAATAATCAAGAAGCAAGCACAAAACCACACATGCTCCTGTCAATGACCTGTCAATTAGTTCACTGAGAATAAAGACAAGAATATGAGTAAATGACTACAAACCTAAAACATTATAGCATTAAAACAACCATATGCTCACAAATTCAGACAAATATTTCCAGAGAACATAAATAAGAATGCAACATCTACACATGAGAATAGTCTACAGTATGAGATACATTCTTACACAACTCTAGTGTTGAGAAAAAGTAACAGAATAGTCCACAGCAGATACACATAGGATTCAAAGTTCCCCATAAAATGGCTTGGCCAAAAATGGTTTCTCCTCATTAAAAGTTCCAACAATTACATGAAAGCTCCAAGAGAAAAAATCTCTTTCTCCTTGAAGTTTATAGCATTTATAATTGTTTACAAAATAATTGCCCTCTCTTGGCCTGGTGGCCAAGTGGCAGTTTCAATTTCGTTCGAGAAACTACTGTTATCGGACTATTCACTAAGTGCGAACACAAACGGATCTCCCTAACTTCCACAGGAAGCTAGAACAAAATAAGACATAATACAAACTTCACCTTAGACTTCATTGTCATATAAACTAGTTTAGAGAGGTACAAGTGACATACCTTTTAAACGACGCTTGATCCTCGTTAATGTCGTCCTTGTAGCTCCTTCTTTGAGTTTGTGGGAGGGTGAACCTGTTTAAGAAGCACAAACTAACAAAGAGAGGGAACAAAGATATATATATATTCCAATCAATTCCATGTATAAGATCAAGGAGTTATATAATAAAAGTTAAGACACCTTTATAGAGAAGAAATATATTGTTGAATTATATTAAATGGAAAGTGGAGAATACAACCCATGCCTTAATGTTGCAAGATCTCTTTCAATGGCTCTTTGCTCCAACACACACACCTTTGCTCAAATGCCTTTGATGAAGAAGATCCACAATCTGACTTAGAGAACTAAAGCAAAGCTCTCAAGCATAATCTGTAGTAGAACTCTTCATGCATATGCAAGCCCTTGCAAACCTTAGCATTTTCCATAAGAGATCTCTCTTTATAGAGGGTGAAAGAGAGATGGATGAGGGGATTAGGATGATCCCACTAAATCAGAGAAGCGAGTAAGATCCAAACCGATCGGAGGCCACCTCATCTTCTAGAAGATTCCCTTCTAGAACATTCGTGAATTTTTACTTTTCATTTGCTTAATCATCGTCGCACCCCATGTACAGGCAGCATGCGACGACGTCGCAGTCCAGTTTTAATGCAGAGTGCGACGATCAGGGATCATCGCACCCCATGCATACAGTTGTTGATTACTGAGAGGGGGGGTGAATCAATAATAGAGCAATTTAATCATTTTTAACCATATAATGTAAGTGTTATATCAGTGTAGTATTATCATCCAATAATTGCAGAGTAAATAAACAATGAACAAATGAGCAATCATACACATACACAATACACCAATGTTTTTATGTGGAAACCCAAAGTGGGAGAAAACCATGTAATGTTTTTTCTTATATGTCTTGAAGAATTACATTCATTGAAAGCACCAACTTCCTTTGTTTTCCAGCTGCAACTGGAAGGAGGCTCCAACCCCCTAGTTTATCAAGCTACAACCTGAGGGAAGCTCCAACTCCCCAATTCTCTGGCTACAACCCCCTAAGTTCTCTGGCTACAACCGGAAGGTGGCTACAACCACATGTCCTCGCCCCATCCAACCACCCTAAAATATAAATGTCAAATGTAGACAACCTGTCATTGTCACTGAATCAACCACTGCCACTGTCAACCTGTACCAATAACCTGTAACAACTTGTACCAATCAACCTGCACCAAACAACCCGTACCAATAAACTGAACCAACATGTATCATGCATCAACTTTGACTCATCAAGATGTACCAGCATCATCAACTATACACATCAAGTATGTGCCAACTCATCAACTACTTGTCTCAACCATGTACCCAACATGTACCTCAACCATATACCAAAGACATACACCAATATAACGATCAAAAGTTATCTAACAATTCATCACTCTATCCATAAACCAAATACCATAAACCTTTACATCAAATCATGTGCTATGAACTCACTGTTATGTAGCCTCAAGATAAACCAACAACTTTAGCAACACATCACAACCAAAAGACCAATACCCATATGCCAAATACCAACTGTATCCCTAAACAAATCTGTTATATGCAGCAATATTGAACATCCAATACCATCTCAAGAGATAAACCCTAGCTCACAAAACATACCTCAAACAAGATGTGCCATATCTCTCATAAATAGACCCCAACCATGTTGTTGCCGCGATTTTTCTGTTGCATTTTTCTGTCGCGATTTTTTTGCCGCGATTTTTTTGCCGTGTTTTTTCTGCCATGATTTTTCTATCGCACTTTTCCTACCGCACTTTCTAGCTGTTGTTTGAGTGTTTCTTCAATTCTTTTATCTTCTTCTATTTGAACCTTTAAATTTGTGATCATTTGTTCTAGTTCTTGAGTGTCTTCTTTCTTGTCTAGTTCCACTTGTAGTTTCTTGTTTTTCTTCTTTTCTCTTCTGATAACTTATATGGCACACATCAATTCTTCTCGGTAGTCAACTTATGCCTCTTCATATTCTTCTTCGGCTTCTTCATATTCTTCTTTGAAGTCTTCTTTATCGTAGTCTTCTACTGCCATGGATATAACTCTTTTTGTCTCAATGTCACTGACTTCATCTTCATCTGATGATGAGATGTCTTCTTTGGTGCATAAGCTTTTCTTCAAAACTTTCTTTGTGGTTCATTTTCCTTTATATGTTTGTTTTCTGTTTGAGTAAATTTCATCATTTCTCTTTTTCTTATGAGGACATTTGTTAGCAAAACGACCAATATCATCACAATTAAAATAAATCAAAGGAAGCTTACCTCTATACCTGTCATTGGTTCCCTTGTTCAATCTTTTGACAAAGTTGGTCACTTCTTCATCATCTTCCGATACATCACTATTGCTGCTAAGTTATTTTTCTTTTTGCTTTGACTTTTTGGATGCTTTAAAGGTTGCTTCTTTTGTATCTGGATTTTCCTATTCAGTTTTCATTTCATATGCTGTGAAGATTGCATGTAATTTGTCAATGCTTATTGAGTTCAGATCTACTCTTTCTTCTAGTGTTGATATCTTAGGGTCAAATCTCATAGGAAGAGATCTTAGTACCTTTTGAACAATTACAGATTCTTCGATTTCTTCTCCCAATCCTATGATTGCATTTATTGTTTGATCAACTCATAAAAAGTAAGCTGCAATATTCTCATATTTCTTCATCTTAAGTTGTTCGAACTGACCTCTATAAGTTTGAAGCTTTGACTTTTGAATCTCCTTCATAAATATTTCGAAGTTTGTCCCAAATCTCTTTAGTGGATTTACAATGTGCAACTTTGGTGAATATTGTTTCACTAAGACCATTCAGAAGTGCATTTGTGGCTTTGGAATTATTCTGACTGAGTTTCATTGTTTTGTCATTTGTTGGCAGAACTGTTGGTACTATGTATCCATCTATAATTGATTGCCAAATTTCAAATCCCTGTGCCTGTATATATGTCTTCATCCTTATGCTCCAAAATGCATACTTTTGTCCATCAAACCGTGGTATTCCATTTTTATACAGGTTGTTGCTCTCCATGATCTTCCTTTCAGTGGTTAAACTGATTTCTGAAGGAACCCCCTCTGATGCCAATTGTTGGATTACTGAGAGGGGGGGTGAATCAGTAATAGAGCAATTTAATCATTTTTAACCATATAATGCAAGTGTTATATTAGTGTAGCATTATCATCCAATAATTGCAGAGTAAATAAACAATGAAAAAATGAGCAATCATACACATACACAGTACACCAATGCTTTTATGTGGAAACCCATAGCAGGAGAAAAGCACAGAACGTTTTTTCTTATATGTCTTGAAGAATTACATTCATTGGAAGCACCAACTTCCTTTGTTTTCTAGCTGCAACTAGAAGGAGGCTCCAACCCCCTAGTTTCTCAGGCTACAACCAGAGGGAAGATCCAACTCCCCAATTTTTTGGCTACAACCAGAAGGAGGCTACAACCCCCTAAGTTCTTCGGCTACAACCGGAAGGTGGCTACAACCACATGTCCTTGCCCCGTCCAACCACCCTGAAATATAAATGTCAAATGTAGACAACCTGTCACTGTCACTGAATCAACCACTGCCAATGTCAACATGTCACTGACAACCTGTACCAATAACCTGTAACAACCTATACCAATCAACCTACACCAAACAACCTGTACCAATAACCTGAACCAACATGTACCATGCATCAGCATGCATCAACCTTGACTCATCAAGATGTACCAACATCATCAACTATACACCTCATGTATGTGACAAATCATCAACTATACACCTCATGTATGTGCCAACTCATCAACTACTTGTCTCAACCATGTACCCAACATGTAACTCAACCATATACCAAAGACATACACCAATATAACCATCAAAAGTTATCTAACAATTCATCACTCTATCCATAAACCAAATACCATAAACCTTTACATCAAATCATGTGACATGACCTCACTATTATGTAACCTCAAGCTAAACCAACAACTTCAGCAACACATCACAACCAAAAGACCAATACCCATATGCCAAATACCAACAACAAAATACCAATTGTATCCCTCAACAAATTTGATATATGCAGCAATATTGAACATCCAATACCATCTCAAGAGCTAAACCCTAGCTCACAAAACATACCTCAAACAAGATGTGCCATATCTCTCATAAATAGACCCCAACCATATTGTTGCCGCACTTTTTCTGCAGCGATTTTTTTGCCGCACTTTTTCTGCCGCTTTTTTTTTGCCGTGTTTTTTCTGACATGATTTTACTACCGCACTTTTCTGCTGCAAATTTTTCTCTATCAATAATACCTGCCCAAATAACCTTTCACAAAAATAGATATTCAATGATATTCAAGTGTAATTAAATGAGAGAGCTTTGCCTCTTATTTATACTTTCATGTAGCATTACACTTTCCTTATTTTAGGGAGTTCTCCATTTACTTTATTATTTAAATAATTTCGTTTGCAAACACTTGACTTTTGGGGGCTTCTATATGACTCATGAGGGTTCTTCAACTTCATATGGCCATAACTCTCTAACTGTGAGGAGTTATGTGACGTTCCGCATACCACCGGAAATGGCATGACAAACACTATCCATCTAAGATAGTTTCACTGAAAAATTCATTGACATTCATCTCATTATTCCATAATTAAGCATGGGTTCTCTAACCATACTTCTAGGATAACTCAATCCGCAAAGCATCTTCCCGTGAGGGCTTTCACCATAAGGGGACCACTTTGGAGTTCATCCATTTGTACTTCTTATCAACCATGATAAGACAATAATGAGTCATGTTTACATCAAACAAACTTGGTTCCATTACTCAAACCTTTGTGCTACTGGGCTTTCTTCAAGGGTTGACATCAATGAAAACCAACCTTGATCAACAACAAAAGGGTGCGGCGACCTTCCTTGTTATAGTTTTTGAAAGAGGAAAAGCAAACCACTTTTCTCATGGAGAAAGTCTCTTTTAATATTTTTAGGGAACATGAGCACATGTTGTCAGTTGGTCACTGAGGTGACCAAAATAATGTGTAACAGCTATGGAGGTGGCCAAAATAATGTGTAACAGCTATGGAGGTGGCCAACCCAGAGTTTAATAGAGATGATGTCCATGCTCTTTTTAGTCATGGGTTTTGTCCATTTGTTTACTGTGCAATGATAGAAAGAATGTCGGGTTTTTTTTTTTTAAATGTTAAAAGGAGATATGGTCTATCCTATGGAAATATTTGGGGTGATGGCAACATCGCAAAAATATTTTTAAAGGAAACAACTTGTTGTGTGTTTGATTCCATATGCAAAGAGTACATGTGTGTATGAATTATATACACATTGAATGATTCTTTCAAACCAGAATGAAAGGGAAATTTGGAAGCATGGTTATTTGAAGTTTTAGTTGAAATAGAGTTGTACACAGGTATCCCTTTTGTGGCCACTTCGTGGAACCCTGTAGTGATTTAAAATGTATTAATGTTAATATCGTGGACCACAGTATGTCCACTCCTTGATTGGTGGTGATTATTGTGATGATGTGTCTCCTCGACTCGGTTGTGCGCAAGCTGTGTTATTACTATTGAATGTTTCTTGGGAAAAAAATTATTAAATGATCCATGTGCAATGCAATTTCTAAATGCAAATGAACAACCTTGAAGTGAAACATCAATTCTGGAATTTTGGAAACAGAGTGTTGAATTTCAATTTTGAAACAAAAAAGGGTTTGGAAATTTAATTGATTTTGAAAATGGCATTGTTTGATATATGATAGAACAGTATCCATGGGAGTCCCTTCCATTATATCATTTTATGCAAAATACACTCCCCTCATTATCCCAATTACATTTTTTCACTCCATGTTTTGTTGTTACTCATTTTTAAGGAGAAGTCTATATGGAAATAAAATAAATGATGTGGAAGTTAATGGATGATAGGTATTCTTGGAGTTCGTTGTATACACAGTTTGATTGTTTTATTGATTGCTTGAACAATATTCATGAATCTTTCCTCCTCCATGATATCATTTTACGCACAACACAAACCCCCCATACTCCCAATGACCCTATCAATCCCCTATTCATATGGAAATTAATTAATGAAAGTGTGAAGGGTGAATTGCATGGGTTTTGTGGTAAATAATAGAGCCAACTCTTGATTTATTTAAGTGGAGTTTCATTTATGGGTTATTAATAACTTTTCATGACTGATTACATATTGATACGGAGTGAGTTTTTTCAGCAGGGGCAGTAATGGTTGGAATAACAGAACCCTGACTTGAAAGATCCCCATTTCAACCTCCTCAGAATTTTCCCAGCATTCTTGTTCCTCCACACGTATCAATGCAGCCTTGAGGATCTAACCAACCAAAGGTTGTCATAGAAAAGTCAAGGGAGGACAAGAGTGAGAAGAGGGAAAATTCCTCACACAACAAATATGGATTTTGATGATTATTGATGTTGTTTTATGATGGAGACAATTGTTCCTTACTTTGACCAACTTTTGGACAACAAGCTTTTATTTAGGCAATTTTTCTGGGGTAGCATGGATATACTATTTTTTTTGGATATGGTCATATTTTTGCTGATATTTAATATTCGATTTAAATGATGAGCATGGGAGTTACAAGGGTGTTATGTGATTCAAATGATTTATTTTATACTTTATATTTGATGATTATCAAAGAAAACAATGGGAGTCACAAGGGGTTCCACCTATTTAGTTATTATTAATTAGACCCTTATTTATATATTATTTATTTCTCTCAAACTAATTAGTTAAGATAATTTGGCTTAACTAAAGAAAGTAGTTTAACTACCTCGACTTATTGAGAAAGAATAAAGGCTCAGTGAGATGAGAAGACAAGGAGGAGGAGAGAATAGAAGGAGAACTACAACACTAAGGTTTACTCTCTAGTTAGTGAGATAGCTTCAGTTTTCATTCATTTATGAGTTTACTTGAAAGCCTAATCCTCTTGATGACAACATGGTCTTATTGAAGGCAACGTGATTCAAAACTGAATCATACAATTCAACAGCTTGTTTTAAAGGTGTTTGATTTATCTTTGATAGTCTATATATTCTTGTTGGTTTATGAATTAATTTTCATGGATGATAAAGAATATCTTGCAGAGTCAAGTGGCAGCATTTTCTGGCAAGTTGATCCGGATCATTAGTTTCAGTTTTATTTAACTGTCCGGATCTTTTTGTATGGTGCGCATAAGAGAATTCTAAATCTGACTTTGGTCCCTACCCTCACAGGGGTTTGTAAATGAGAAATACAGTTTTGTATCTCATAATGAAATAAAATCACATTATTGTTCTGTCTCATACATGTGTTTTCATGACTTGGTTCTTCCTGTCGCTTTTGTCTCCATGTTTACGTCAATGTAAAATTTGTATACATTCACCTAACTTTGTTTAAATTTATATTTTTACATTGTTACAAATATAAATCATAAAATCAGCCTTGATCCTTTGTAATTAATACTTGTGGATTGAGTGAAATTTTTTAGGCTATAAACCTCGGGTGACATTCCCAACTATCTTGTCCTAGCCAGGCAAGATCTGAAAATGGTTGAGTAAGGTATTTCATACCTTTTCCTCAACATTTATTTGGCGACCATACTGGGGATGGAAAAAAAAACTCATTATCTTTATTTCCGTGGTTCCTTGTATTTTTTATTTACTATTTATATGCTTTTCTATTTGTAGGCTTGTTTTTTTCTTTTTCATGAATTTATCGAGTCCTATCTTACATGATCATGTATAAATCTAATTTGAGCTCATTGTCAATGGTTAGTTGTCCTCTTTTCGAGGGTAACTTATGGGAATCTTCTCATAACCATATTGATGATTTCCTTAGCTTTTATCTATCTATTGAGGTTTATGATATACATACTTCTGCATATCTTTTTCCACTTTCCCTCCATGGTAAAGCAGGAGACTGGTCTAGACGTATAGTATCTAGTCAAATTTTCACGGGGGAATCAATTTTTGTAAAGTTTCTTATCGACTTTCCTCCTCTGCCTATCTTCCATCACTTTGAATTTCTACCTGAAAGCATCGTTGATCCTCCTCGATGTGAATTTTTCTATGGTCCTCATGAACAATTAACCCGTGGATTGTTCTTAAAGGCTAAATTTAATGAATATCACACAAATCCCTCTCTCTTCATGACGAGTTTGCAGGAGGACATCATGCATCTCATAGTGTTATATTCTCAAAGGATTGTAAGGATTATTGTCCTGATATTCCTACTAATCATATTTCTGAAAATGCTTTATTTGATTCCTTCCCCTTTAATGATGACTTTTTTGAAATATATCCTACTTAAGATCAACTTGGGTCTAACGAAGTAATATTCATGGATGAATCTGACAAGGAGGATTCTCTTGATTTGAATAGAACTATCCCTCATATTTCTCATGACCATACTGAAGATGATGAAAGAGGGGATTCAAGGGGCCATATAGATTCACATGTTGACTCTCTTTCTCAAAATTGCCATAAGGATAATCAAGATTTTACATTGCAGAATTGCTTCACAAACGCATTGTTTCGGTTCAAAGAGGTTAAGGAATTCAATGACGATATACATATCTCCATTGAATGCATGATTTCTTTTGATGATGATAAATTTAAAGGGATTCTTATGCATTTGAATCCTTTATTTTCTCCCTCGGTGCATGATAGTTCTTTTCTTGATCAAGAGATCATAAATGATGACCTTATAATGCTCAAAGAGCCCATTAATTCCATCCTCAACATTGAAACTTCTAACCATCATTCTAATGATATTGATCATGCTCATGTTTCCAATATCAAGCTGAAATATCGTCTTGTTGGTTGGCAGGTCCTACAAGATGGTAATCACTTTTTATGGATCTTGATAAGCCCATTACCCTTGCTACATGCATTTGTTGGTTGGCAGGGTGATAGACACTCTTTATGCATCATCTTTCAATTCATTAATCATCCATCCAAAATAGATGATGCATTTATCTATGCAAAATGTCATCCTACCTGACTCCAAGAATGTTTTCCCCTTCCTTTGTACATAAATAATAAATTGGGTTTTTAGTTTAGTTTTGTCTTTCGTTTTTTTCTGTTCTATTTAGATTGTTTTCATAATTATCAGAAATAAAGTTTGGATCAGTTTTGCCAAAGCAATGCCATTCTATAAGTATTGTTGATCAATAAACAATAAAGTTTACACAGTTGTCACGATGTCCTCGTTTTAGACATCACTGAAATTGATTTTTGCTTTCAGTACTGTTGTAGGATAGATGATTTGGTATTCTTCCCTATTTTTTGCTATCCCTTTCTTCCCTCCATCCTGAGATTCAAAAGAGCATATCGGAAAATTTATCCTTAAAACCTGAAGAAATACTATGTGCTACGTATTGATCGAATTTTATGCATATAGGACCAAACCCCCTCATACGTACCACTTTTCATAAGTTATTCCCAAAGTCTCGTCTCATTATTTCCCTTAAACCATCTTTTTTCCCCCTGTTGCATAACTATTCTTGTCAATAATTCTTTGATCCATTTTCACTGGTTTGCGAAACCGGACATTCTGAGTTCTTAATCTATTGGAAATAGATTTCCCCGTGGAGTCGCCAGTTTGTTGACACCCAAAAGTGCAACGTAGGGTACCTACATGAAAATTGGTTGCAATGACTTATTATTTATTTATATTTAATAATATACTAATAGGTGGGACCCATGTGTGTCTATGAAAGAAAGATGACACTTATGTTTTATGTGCTTATGACTTGGTTGCGATACGATCTCTACAATTTATTTTCTTTTAAGTCGATGCATTAATCACAGGATGTTATGGACGATGTGGCTTAAGAAGAAATGATGGTGTATTATATATCTCTCACAAGTGTTACTATGCTGCATTTAGTTTGATGAAGGATCTACACTCCAATTTTCAATTTACATATGGTATGTGATATGGTGATTACCTCGATTTCATGCTACAAGGATTGCGCGCATTGTTTAAACTGGAAGTCTATGGGTTGGGACATAGTATCCCTAGCACGCTCTTGATGTATTTTACATTGGGGTTTTGAAAGGGTTGGCGCATTTGTAAGTTTGAAACATAGGCAAACTATGGTGTATTCGACTTGCATTAAATTGATTTGGAGTTAGTGGTTCATGTGTTGTATGGTTACCTTTCTCGTACTGGCTATGGATGAATGTGTAAGTGTAGATATGATGTGTAGTAAATGCATGTCGCTCTAACCTACCTTGAGCCCGCCACCCTAGCCATTTCACATTTGGTCTTTTGTTGGTTGCTATTACTCCGCTTTGTTCGACTGTGGAAGATGTATACAGATTTGGTCGATTCTCCTTGGAAAATTTTACACACAGGTATGAAGTTTCTTGTTGCTCCATCCATGGATTTTTTTCTCTATGCTCTTTAATTAATTCAAAAGTTGGCTCTTGAGTTTGTTCACTGTCTGTGCATTTCCAAGTTTACGATTTATGTATTTTTGACTGCATATGGATGGTTGTTGAATATTGGCCTATATGATGTTTATATGTGAATTATTTACAATTAAAAAGGGTGTGGGTGTCCCCTACTGTTGGTAAAACGATATTTTCTCCATTAAAAAGAAGATATTGTTGTGAAGTTTTCGGGCCTGCCTTCCTTTTGGTTTTCTTTGGTGGTTCCTCTCTTTCTGATAAAAATGGTACCATTGTTCGCAACTTTTGGATTATTTTAGACTATGCATGTCATTTAATTGTATGGATTTCATGGCTATCATGATCGTGCCCTTGCATAAGCTATGTAAATGCGATTGTGGGAATTTTTTGGTGGGGTTATATTGTTGAAGGTACCCCTTTGGCCAAACCCTCGAACCATTGGTTAGCTCGTCCTCTTATACCATATCCCTGTTGATGATTATATATCAAACCTTGAATTTGAAAAACTTTGTGGAGGTGGCGAACCCAAAGTTTAATAGAGACATTCTTCATGGGTTTTGTCCATTTGTTTATTGTGTAATGATAGAAAGAATGCCAAGCTTTTTTTTTTTTAAATGTTAAAAGGAGATACGGTCTGTCCTATGAAAATATTTGGGGTGATGGCAGCGTTGAAAAAATATATTTAAAGGAAACGACTTGTTGTGTTTTTTATTCCATATGCAAAGAGTAACTATGTGTATGAATTATATATGCATTGGATTAGTCTTGCAAACCAGAATGAAAGGGAAATTTGGAAGCATGGTTATTTGAAGTTTCAGTTGAAATAATGTTATACACATGGATCCCTTTTGTGGCCACTTCGTGGAACCCTATAGTGACTTAAAATGTACTAGTGTTAATATTGTGGACCACAGTCTTTCCACTCCTCGACTGTTGGTCATGATTATTGTGATTAATGTGATGTTGTGTCTCCTCGACTCTATTGTGCGCAAGCTGTGTTATTACTCTTGGATGTTTCTTGGGAAAAAATATATTAAATGATCCCCGTGCAATGCAATTTCTAAATGCAAATGAACAACCTTGAAGTGAAACACCAGGTTTGGAATTTTGGAAACATAGTGTTGAATTTCAATTTTGAAACAGTAAAGGATCTGGAAATTTAGTTGATTTTGAAAATGGCATTGTTTGATATATGATAGAACAATATCCATGGGATTCCTTTCCATTATATCATTTCATGCAAAATACACCCCCCCTCCTTATCCCAATTACATTTTTTTCACTCCATGTTGTGTTGTTACTCATTTTTAAGGAACTATATGGAAATAAAGAAATGATGTGGAAGTTAATGGATGATTGGTATTCTGGGAGCTGGTTGTATACACAATTTGATTGTTTTATTGATTTCTTGAACAATATTCATAATCTTTCCTCATCCATGATACATTTTATGCACAATACAAACCCCCCATACTCCCAATGACCCTATCAATCCCCTGCTCATATGGAAATTAATTAATGAAAGTTTTATGAATGAATTGCATGGGTTTTGTGGTAAATAATAGAGCCAACTCTTGATTTATTTAAGTGCAGTTTCATGTATGGGTTATTAATAAATTTTCACGACTGATTAAATATTGCCACAGGGTGAGTTTTTTCAGCAAGGGCAGTAATGGTCAAAATAACAGAACCCCCGACATGGAAGACCCCCATTTCAACCTCCTCAGAATTTTCCTGGCATTCCTGTTCCTCCACACGTATCAATGAAACCTTGAGGGTCTAACCAACCAAAGGTTTTCACAGAAAATTCAAGGGACGACAACAGTGAGAAGAGGCAAAATGCATCACACAACAAATATGGTTTTTGATGATTATTGATGTTGTTTTATGATGGAGACAATTTTTCCTTACTTTGACCCAGTTTTAGACAACAAAATTTTATTTAGGCAATTTTTGGGGGGTAGCATGGATATACTATTTTTTTTGGATATGGTCATATTTTTGCTGATATTTAATATTCGATTTAAATGATGAGCATGGGAGTTACAAGGGTGTTATGTGAGTCAAATGATTAATTTTATAATTTATATTTGATGATTATCAAAGAAAATAATGGGAGTCACAAGGGGTCCCACCTATTTAGCTATTATTAATTAGACCCTTATTTATTTCTTTAAAACTAATTAGTTAAGCTAATTTGGCTTAACTAAAGAAAGTAGTTGAAATACCTCAACTTATTGAGAAAGAATAAAGGCTCAATGAGATGAGGAGACAAGGAGGAGAAGAGAATAGAAGGAGAACTACAACACTAAGGTTTGCTCTCTATTTAGTGAGATAGCTTCAGTTTTCATTCATTTCTGAGTTGACTTGAAAGCCTAATCCTCTTGATGACAACAAGGTCTTATTGAAGGCAACAAGTTTCAAAACTGAATCATACAATTCAAGAACTTGTTTTAAAGGTGTTTGATTTATCTTTGATAGTCTATGTATTCTTGTTGGTTTATGAATTAATTTTCATGGCTGATAAAGAATATCTTGCAGAGTCAAGTGGCAACATTTTGTGGCAAGCTGATCCAGATCATTAGTTTCAATTTTATTTCATTGTCGGGGTCTTTTTGTATGGTGCCCATCAGAGACTTCTAAATATGACTTTGGTCCCTACCCTCACAGGGGTTTGTAAAAGATAAATACAGTTTTGTATCTTAGAATGAAATAAAATCATATTATTGTTATGTCTTATACATGTGTTTTCATGACTTGGTTCTTCCTCTCGCTTTTGTCTCCATGCTTACTTCAATGTAAAATCTATATACATTCACCTAGCTTTGTTTAAATTTATATTTTTACATTGTTACAAATATAAATCATAAAATCATCCTTGATCCTTTGTAATTGATTCTTGTCGATTGAGTGAAAGTTTTGAGGCTATAAACCCCGGGTGACATTCCCAACTATCTTGTCCTAGCCAGGCAAGATCTAAAAATGATTGAGTAAGGTATTCCATACATTTTCCTCAATAGAAGGTTGTGGATTTGGTGAGCTTGGTGTCCAACTACGACGAGAGGCTTGACCAGAATGTGTTGAGGAATTGGCTATCCCGATCGGAGACGACGATTTGTGGTATCCCAAAATGCACCCACACTCTTTAGAAGAAGAGCTTGGCAGTGACCTCTATTGTGATGCTCTTCTTGCAGGCGACCATAATCGCCATCTTGGAAAATTGATCAACAACAAAAAAAAACACAGCCATTTCCCTGCTTGGTTGAAGGAAGTCCCGACATGTAGTCCATCGAGATGTATTCCCATGGTATGCCAAGATTAGGTAGAGGGGTGTACATGCATTGTTTCTTAATGGACGGCTTGGCAATGACGCAGGTCGTGCAGGACTTGATATACTTGTTGACATCTTGTTGGAGTTTCGACCAATAGAAATTTTGCTACACCACTACCACTGTCTTCTCTACGTCGAAGTCTCTTGCCACCTGACTGTAGTGAGATTCCCAATTCAGCTTTGTGCACTCGCTTGATGGAACGTAGAGATGGCTCAGATGACACAATAACATGTCCTGTAGATGAAAATCAGTGACAACTGTGTTTTTTCCTAGCATCTGCTAGGTAGTAGCGAAGTTAGGATCTCACTCATAGAGTTGGGGCCATCTAGAGGTCTCATGTCCATAGGAGTGTAGCACCATGGTTAGTGCGGCAACTAGAGGTTGGCTGAGGTAGTCAACGACACAATTGGTGCTCCTTGTCTTATACTTGATGTTGAGATGGAAATGTTGCAAGTATGTGGACCACTTATGATGGCAGTCATTCTGCAATTTTCCTTGTGTCTGCATGAACTACAGAGGCTTATGATCAGTGTGGATGAATGTCACCTTCCTGAGAATTTAATGCTTCCACTGGAGGTAATATTGTACAATGGAGTACATTTCTTTTTCGTAAGTGGGGTAATTACAGACAATATTCGATAATGTATCACTATGGTAGGCCATGGGATGTCCATGTTGAGTGAGGAACTGCGCCCACAACATAGTCTGAAGCATCTGTCTCAATCTCAAACGACTGTTGCAGGTTGGGTAATGAGAGCACTGGGGTTGAGAACAAGCATTGCTTCAAATCATCGAATGCTTTTTGTTGCGACTGGCCCCATACGAATTTTACCTTGCCACCACCCCTGGTCACTTGAATGACCTAGATTTTGGCTGGATCAACATGCATGCCATGCTCATCAACAATGTAGCCTAGGTATTGGACCATGTTCATGCCAAAAGAGCATTTTTCCAAATTTTCATATAGCTTGTGTTGCCACAGAGTGTGCAGAACTTGTTGAATGTGCTGCAAGTGTTCCACTCAATTCTTGATGAAGATGAGGATGTCATCCAAATACACTACCACAAAATAATTGGTGAAAGGCTAGAAGATATCGTCCATCATCCTCATGAAAGTTGTTGGAGAATTTGTTAAGCCAAAGGACATGACCCACCATTCAAAAATACCTTCTTTGGAATTGAAGGAAGTCTTCCATAAATTGGTTTTCTCTATTGGAGCCTGGTGGTAGTCAGGCTTCAAATCAATCTTACTGAAGTATTTGTCCCACTTGATCTATTCAAGGAGATCGTCAATTTAGGGAATTGGGTATTGGTTCCTGACTGTGATTTTATTTAGGGCCCGATAATCAATACAGAGTCACCAAGACCCATCTTTCTTTTGCACAAGCACGATTAGGCTTCCACAAGGTGATGATATTGGGCAGATGTGCCCCTTTTCGAGCATCTCTCATATCTAGTGCTTGATTTCCTCATTTTATGATAGAGAGTGGTGATATAATGGCCCATTCAGTATCAGTGCATCGAGGGTCAGATCGATTGAGTGCTTGACCTGACAGTGCAGAGGTACCCCAATGGGTGAGGAGAAGATGTCTTTGTATTCATCCATGACCTTATCCACTTGCTTCTGTTGTGTGGAGAGACCTGTCGTGAAGGCCATGGATGTGGATGCAACCTTCTGCTCACTTTGAGAGTGAATCACTAAGAAGATAATCTTCCCAGTCTGAGAGATGACCTTCCTACATTTCTTGGAAGAGATCAAGGAAATGGCGGTAGATGGGACCGCCTATGGTATCCTATATAATCTCATGTCCAAAGTAATAATAACACTATGAGGCGTAGAATCATATACAACATGACGTTTCCATAAATAAGGTTGGCCCAAAAGAACATCATAAACTTCAAGGGGGGAGACATCACACAATACCTTATCATTGAAGGGATTTATTCCATAGGCTAGGCGACACTTGTTACGAGGGAAAAACTCTCTATGGCCAAGGGTAAACCACAACATACAAGTATCACTGCAGAAATCAACTCAATTCCATTGTATGCTATATAAACTAATGTGCAAGATAAAGAAGAGGCCTACCTCGATCCAACGTTTGATGATGTTCCACCGTTGAGCACTTCGACCCAAAGCTTTATACCTGCAATAAGTTCTTAACAAACAAGCAAAGCAAGTACATAGTGATAATGTAAAGGGGTTAGCACATCAGATAGCATAATCCATTAATAAACATTACAAACATGCCCATGGATAATAATCATATATTTGCATGATACCAATAGGACGGGAAAGGAGTATTTCTATTAATAATTGATCAACAAAAGTGTCAACATTACAGACTTCCATGTCGGCACGGTTCGAAACCAAGGAACCAAGTTCCTTCAAACTGGGTCTCCACCACTTCAATCCTCTACCAAAGGCAAGCTCAAAAGAGAGAGACAATGAGATTCTCTCGACAATAGGGGAAGAGCTTGGGGTTTGAACACTGTGTTCAGACTTGAGGGACAAAGGGATGTAGACTCAATATGAAGTAATTTCTCCAGAGTAACTTTGCTCTCAAAGTTGAATGCTTTCTCCTCTTTTCCATAGCTCGAAATTGTGCTCTTATAGCCTTCAAAATGCAACTGAAGGGTCGAGTCGGAACGTTTCCAGTATATGGAAGGTTGAGGATCAGAGATCTCTTGTCGTGACATGGAAACCCAACTCCATTTTTGTATTTTCTGGCACAAATCTCGATGTAAACGGGATGTAGTGGAGCAGCCTGCGTATACGCTTGCTGTATAGTTGATAGGGCGTGTATATGTGGAAAAATGTTTACTTTTAGCTCTGGATTTATCAAAAAGGGATGATAAATCTGCATAGGGAAATGGAAAAAGACCCTCTATGCAAGATAGCAATGGTGAGGAAAATCTTGCTATAACAGATGCCCCCTAATGTGTGAGATCAGAGGAGTACATGCGATGGCCGAAATACATTATAAATAACCCAGGAGTGGAGTGGTAGAAAACCAACTGAACGAACTTGATTGCTCATTACATTCTGTACTCACTTTGCATACATGGCTGCCAAGAATAGAATGCAGATCCATGTGGAAAATATACCAAGTAAGTGTCTGTGGCCATGAATAAGCAGATACAATTGCGGTTATATGCCAAAAACTGTCATAGTCACGAACAAGGCCCAGTGAAAACTAGTCTCAAAATCAATCTAAAGATATCTGTATACCATGGAGTAAAATCTGATCTCCCATGATCACTAAAGTTGAACAGGTGTTGGTCCAATGAAAGGGAAGCAACAAATTAGGAAAGTTGCGGCCACATAGTGATGTCTTCAAGTCTTATACACTATCCGCCAAGGGTGCAAGTCTACATCATGTGAATAAAAGAGTTGAGGTCGAACATAATGAGACACCGTTTGATTACCGGTCATTGAGGTCGAACATAATGAGACATCGTTTGATTACCGGTCATTGAGGTACACCGTTAACAAACATGAGACAACCTACCAATAATGAAAGTAGGTATCAAGGCACCAAGTACATTCCTACAAGTGTGAATAAAGGAGTCGGTGTCGAACACTTGAGAAATCCATTGATCAAGAGACATTGATGTATTCCCATCTGTCAATGGCGAGAGAGCCTGCCACCAATGACTGCAAGCCTCAAGGTACCCATAAAACTCTAGGTCCTGTATTTATAATAGATGAGCTGAAGTCGATGGAAAGAGACCCACTGAAAGGAGAGCATTAAGGCATCTCTCATCAGTTAGCACGAGGAACAAAGCAGGAGCTTCATGATTTGGTGGAGATCGGATGAAGAACATGTTCATGAACCAATGACCCTGTGTGTCTTTCAAGTGTATCAAATGCAAGCGGTACACGAAAAAGACCCTCTGAATAGTAGTTGATGATGAAAAATGCTGACAGAGATGAGGAAACCATCAATAAGGCTAATGGCATCTAATACATTGCACGAATCCCAAAGTGTGAATAGATGTCTTGCCGTTAAACACAAGGGAAACCACCCAGTCAATGATCAATGATGAAATGTCGATTGTTGGGTTCAAGGTGACCTACCGATGATGTAAGTAGGGCCAGGGTGCGTGATAAGACCATAGTATCATGCGATTCTCAGACAAACTGAGGGTATGACCGACATGCAAAGTCAAGATTTATGAGGAGTGGTCGATGCAGGTTGTGAGACTTCCTTTGAACAAGAGCATGAGACATGTGGTGGACTCCGACAACATAGACTCAATGATGTGACGATTAGATGCAGGAGGCATCAATAACGTTCTCTATAGGGACTAGAAGAGTAACCAGTCAGTAGAGAAAACTCTGTAACGAGATCAACTTCCTAAGGCCATGCTAAAATCCAAAATTATGATGAAACAAGGACTCAATAATTTTGTGATATGTTCAAAGGCGACACGACTACTGCCAATTATAATATAGTACTCCCTTCCCACCCATCTTTTTGTTTTTTCATAACAAATGAATGCTATGATACAGAGGAGGAAACGAGTGTCGCAAGTAAGCAAAACTAGTTCCAGCAGTGGAACGTGCCTATGATTAATGCAAGGAAATGCATGTGGGATATGGACACTCGGGGTGATGTTTCCTCCAGGGTATAGGGTGTCAAATTGTGAAGGATATAAACAAGGCTCTGCTTGGTTGAGGATGCAAAATTGCTTAGGCAACGATTTATAACACAAAGTGAGAATTGACTAAAGGCTCAATATTGCAAGCGAGGGCATGAGATGCAATCACAACTTAATGCCAAAAAATATCCTTTTTTATGTCTTGTAGTCTACTTGGTGTGAAAAAGGGGTAAACTTATGCCAAATAGACGTCTTTCCAAATCCAATTTACGAGTGTGAAAAAGACAAGTTCACTCGGCAATCTTTTCCATTTTTGACAACGAGTCGGAAAATAGCTTAACTAAGACTCATGACCTTTCAAATCCAGTTTAACGAGTGTGAAAGGGACAAATCACTTGACAATATTTTCAGTTTTTAGACGAGTCGGAAAAGAGCTTAACTAAGACTCATTTTTGGTGTCTTAATCAACATGTAAAGGGGGAGGCCAAGGCTCTCGTCTCAGTCTTCTGCAGAAAGTCAGTATCTCACAGATAGCTGAAAAAAGCTGGGGAAAACCCAAAGTTCTCCAAGTCGAGGAGGAGAAAGTGCTGATGGAGGATACAGTCTCCGTGATGGTTCGAATAATGTCTCTTAATGGAAAAGACATAGATGGGGTTATGGGGTGCCCCATCAGGTCATCCCAATCGAAGGGAACTTCGTCAGGACTTGGAGAGAGAGCATTCGGGGAAGAATAAATCTCTCTCGTTCAAAAGGAGTAGGGTTAGGGATGTTGACGACATGATTAAGAGGTGTATCACTCTCTTCAAGGAGAGTAGGGTTGACCAAGGATTGCGCTGGTGTGGCCACTTCTTCAATTATAGGTTGAAGATGATGCATAGTAACGGGGGTAGAAGACGCTTCATTTTCGAAAAAGGAGGTAAGGTCAGGAGGGGATTACAGTGGTGAGACCACCAAGGCGATCAAAGGAGAAGTAGTGTGAGGAGAAACCAGGGATGTCTCAAAATTCGAAGGGCTCTTGGGTGAGCCCAACACTTCTGGTATCTCGGTAGTAACCGAACACAAATGAGTAGGGTGATTTCCTTCACAAGTCCTACAAAGGAATTTAGGCTTACATCTGAGATGTCTAGGCTTCTCGATGTAATTAGCAGGGGAAAGAGAGTCGTCTCATGAATGATGAATAGAGGCTGGAGACGTGATACATTTATGATTCGGAGTGGAAAGGATGGTGCCCCCAACATATTTAGCAGAGATTGGGTGCAAGTTGTTGACATAATTTGTAGAAAATGTTGACGCTTCTCTGACATGACTAGCAGAGGTTGGAGATGGAGCACCAATGTGTCTGACAGTGACTGGGCTAGCGATAGAAGGCGGTATTTGATTCCAAGGTCCGAGGAAAGATTGATTCTGAAACATAGCAAGCCAGGAAGGATCCTGGTGTACTCCCCGTCCCTTCCCATAAGGGTGATAGCTTGCACTAAAATGTTCTGAAGAAGTTTGGATGGGCATCATTGTTGAGGCCTGTGAAGGGATCGAGGTTGGATAAGAATTATTCGAGTGATGATAGATATTGCCCCCTTGTGAAGGGGTTCCATAAAGAGGGTAGCTTGAACCGTAAAATTGGTTTTCCCCGTATGAAATACCCGAAGGCATCTGAGGGCCAGTCATGGGAAAAATGTTCGAAGGAATTGACATGGTGGGCGAAAGATGTGTGGGTGGTGCATAATAAGTGGGAAAGGAACCTATCTAATCATTGGGTCCTGGAAGAGCATAGTTAGCATGCGATTCAAAAGGGGGGAGGTTCCAACCTCCTATGGGGACACGACTCATATCAAACAAAGAAAGAGGCATCGAAGCCATGATGCCCCCAGATCCCATGCTAGGATTCACATATGTGGACCAGGGAGAGGATTGCACGGGTGAAGACATATCAATAGAAAAATTACTAGAGACCCAAGGCGCAGACTGAGTGTTGTAATTCTGCACACCATTGTAAAAGGCGGAAGGATCCGTCCCCATGAAATGAGTAGGCATCATGGGGTAGGTAGCAGCAAATGAGGGAGCAAAAGAAGCTCCACTATCCATGATGGTGAAACCCAACAAAGATTCCTAAGGCCAACTAGTAGTCAAAGAGCATACCAAAAAGTCAAACGACCAATATGCATGCAAACGGGCTAAAGTGGCTGAGTGGCCTCCCTCGCTAAAGAAGGCATGCCTCGTCCAAGAGGGACTTGAGACTCCCTGCTAAAGTTTGGAGGTAACATAATCAGTTATAGAGACCCTCGTGGGCTTAACAACCAGTTGGTCAGATCCCCCCAGAGAGGTAATCCTCCATAAAGGTTGTGTGTTGTCCGACCTCTATTTGACCCAGGATACAAGCAGAATAACCCCTGCAAGTAACCTATGAGACACCTAAGTGAAGCAACTAATAAACCACTATATAACTGATGCACAGGCGAGCAGTCGTAAGTCTGGATCACCATATGGGCAGGGTAGCAAAGCCCGAAACCTTGAAAGAACCACCTCTCACAGAGGTATGGGTACTAGCAAGATCCCCAAATATGAATAAATCCACAGAAATATCTCTGACACTAAGCGAGTATCCAGGGGTTATCCCTTCAACTAACTTCGCGCAACCTCATGATTAACTCTGGTGTGAGCGGAGCCTCCTGATATTACCAATTATACAATGGACTTCTCAACTCCCTATCTTAGACACATATGTTGATTTAATTGCCTTGGAGAAGTTTACTCACAAAATCCTATTCCAAGGCACTAAATCCTAGGCTAGTTTGTGCACCCTAAAAATAAAATCGTGACTAATCAATTTTAGTTTAAAGCGTAAATTTTATTGGCCATGATTACTCAAAAGGGTATGGAAGCGAAACTCATGAT
This sequence comes from Picea mariana, assembly GCA_032191745.1. Lineage (NCBI taxonomy): Eukaryota > Viridiplantae > Streptophyta > Pinopsida > Pinales > Pinaceae > Picea > Picea mariana. The sequence goes on from JASDQU010101371.1 coordinate 89,041, forward strand.
GTTATGACTCTGCAAAAGATACATATGAATATAATGCAAAGTCTACTTTTAACTTTTCAATGAATGATATGCTAATAAAAACAATGCAATTTTCAATTTCAACTTTGCAATTCATAAGTAAAATGCAATCTTTCGCTAAATGTACTAAGCTAATGATAAAGGTTCAAAGACAAAAATGTTAACCAATGCAAAATGCCTATTTTTTTTGTATTTTCAATATATTAACGAGAAAATGCATGAATTGAAAAGCAACCTGATATATAAATTCTACTGTGTATAAACGAAATAACTCAAGCAAAATACGAAGCAACCAAGAAAACAACCTGGGGTTCAAGGACAAATCAAAAAATGAAAAGCAATGAGAAAGACTACGCCCATAAATTCAACTCCCAACAGGCTTCCTGTCAACCCAGAGAAGCTCAACAGGCACTACAGAGACCTAAGAAGGCTCAACAAACATCAAAACTCACGCAACAGTCACTAAACCAAGAAAACAAGCAAGGAAAAGTGGTATACGCGACTATTCAGGAGAAAAGTGCATATATACGCAGCTTGTAGAGAGGCAACATGCGTGTGTGCGCAGCTGCCAAGGAAAAAGGAGTGTATAGGATTTAAAACAAGGCCAAGCAAGGGCAAAAAGGCTGAAAACTCAGACTCAGAGTGAACAGAATCTGCCAAGCAGTGAAATGACAAAAAGCACAAAGGAAAAAGAGCAATGCAAGAAGAAAAAGTACTTCAACCCTTAGAAGGAAGATCTATCCCCAGTGGAGTCGCCATTTCTGTTACGAGGGAAAAACTCTCTATGGCCAAGGTTAAACCACAACAGACAGGTATGACTGCAGAAATCAACTCAATTCCATTGTATGCTATATAAACTAATGTGCAAGATAAGGAATACGCCTACCTCGATCCAACGTTTGATGATGTTCCACCGTTGAGCATTTCGACCCAAAGCTTTATACCTGCAATAAGTTCTTAACAAACAAGCAAAGCAAGTACATAGTGATAATGTAAAGGGATTAGCACTTCATATAGCATAATCCATTAATAAACATTACAAACATGCCCATGGATGATAATCATATATTTGCATGATACCAATAGGACGGGAAAGGAGTATTTCTATTAATAATTGATCAACAGAAGTGTCAACATTACAGACTTCCGTGTCAGCACGGTTCGAAACCAAGGAACCAAGTTCCTTCAAACTGGGTCTCCACCACTTCAATCCTCTACCAAAGGCAAGCTCAAAAGAGAGAGACAATGAGATTCTCTCAACAATAGGGGAATATATTGGGGGCTGAACACTGTGTTCAGACTTGAGGGACAAAGGGATGCAGACTCAATATGAAGTAATTTCTCCAGAGTAACTTTGCTCTCAAATTTGAATGCTTTCTCGTCTTTTCCATAGATTGAAATTGTGCTCTTATAGCCTTCAAAATGCAACTGAAGGGTCGAGTTGAAACGTTTCCAGTATATGGAAGGCCAAAGATCAGAGATCTCTTGTCGTGACATGGAAACCCAACTCCATTTTTGTATTTTTTGGCACAAATCTCGATGTACATGGGCTGTAGTGGAGCAGCCTGCGTATACGCTTGATGTATAGCTGATAGGGCGCGTATATGTGGAAAAATGCTTCTTTTTAGCTCTGAATTTGTCAAAAAGGGATGATAAATCTGCATAGGGAAATGGAAAAAGGCCCTTTGTGCAAGATAGCAATGGTGAGGCAAATCTTGCTATAACAACATTGTTGTCTAACACAGCGATAGCTCCCTTAGCAGAGCCATCCGATGGTGTACAACTGCGGGTGTGGTGATGTCGACAAAGCCAACCACTTGAAAACCTCTGTTGAGATGAGGTTCTTCTGGCTACCGCTATCAATGATGAAGTGCAGTGGATTACCCTTCACCCACATCTGTGAATGAAAAAGGCACTCACCTTCATTTGGTTCATGAGGTTCGTTGGGCTGGACCTTGGTGGTTGTAGAAACGATGACACTAGGTTCTGCATCAATGATCCATATCCCTTTTTCTGGTTCTGACTCTGATTCAGACCCTGCATCTGATTTAGAGGCTTTAACCTCAGCCACCAATGAATTCTTTGAAGGACATTCATCGGTGTTATTCCAGGGGCTCTTAGGGATCTCACACAATTTCTTAGTGTCTTTCTTTGTCTTCCCATTGTCCTTCTTTGTTTGCGGTTTGGAATGGTTTTCCTGAGGCTTCCCATCCTTGCTTTTCCCTTTATTTTGTGGGTTGGGGCCGCCTTTTCCTTGCTTCTATTGTGAGGGGTTTGCAGAGCCAAACTGTTGCGTCTTTTTTTTAAGCTTCTGCTCAATTTTGAAACCACATCGATAGGCCACACCCAAGGATGAAATGTTCAGAAAATCCATTTATGTCTGGATGTATCTATGTAAATCGTCATAGTACTTGAGCAATAAATTTCGCTCAGAGTCTTTGATACCCATCTTGGTGTGCAAGGTATGGAAGTCATTGGTGAACTCTGACACTATTTGGTCCCTTTCCTGTCGCAGTGTGGTCCATCTTGTATATAGTCGTCATAACTTTCAACATGGTAGTATTGTTCCTTAATAACATCCCTGAAGGAACCCCAACTGGGTACACCTACAAATATTGTAGATCCCTATGTTTCCTTTTTCTCACAGAAATTCTCCCACCAATATTTGACATGGGGGATGGCCTTGAGGAGAGCAAATGTAATCTTTTCTCTATCAGAAAAATTGTGGACAAAAAAATACCCTTCTAGAAGGTTTAACCATTTACCTACAACATGCGCATATATTTGACCTTTGAATATAGGAATATAAAAATTGATATGTACCTTGAAGGGGGTGACACCTCCATTTGAGGTAGATGCATCGCTTGTCGACAATTGTCGAAGGATTTGTGCAAATCTATCCATCATCTCATTCCTCTGTCGCTCGAGGGATTCCTCGAGCAACATTTTGAAAGGATCTCATGTCCCATTGTATTTATTTTCTCCCACCATGAAAGGTTTCTTGGGCGTGCGAGAGAAGTTGTCCTCAAGAGAAACAAGCTCGACACCCAACTCTTTATACCCTGACCTCATCGGGGACATGCACTAAAAAACGACAAGGAGCAAACTGCTCTGATACCACTGATCCAAATTTATGAGCGAAACGAAACGAAAACATAGATCTATCATATTAACACTGAGACACATTGAATAATAACATAAATACAATAAAAAATGACTTCTATTAAATGAGAAATGTGTTGAAACTGTAAAATGCAGACTGGCACAAGTTTACTAGACTGGTGGCAACTTATCTCTGAGAAGAGATGTTATGGCTACGCTCATTCGCAAGAAGAATATGAGTACAATGAGGCTCCAAAATCCTTTTTTTCATCAATCATGAATTTCAAAACCCTAGACATCCAAAAACCTAACCCTAGGAGACGAAGTGCCAAAAGTCATGTAGGCCCCATTGGGGTAAGTTGGTACATCAACTTCCTAGGGTCGTAACTTTTGCATACGATCTTCATTTGGGGCATTTGATACCTCGTTGGAAAGGTCTATCCAAGAAGTACAACTTCCTTTGGGGGTTAGGTAATGTCATTAAATGCACATGGCCCCCAAAATTAAAATAAAAGACGTCGTTTAAGGCCTCAAAACGACCCCAAAAGTTTGGGACTCGAAAATCTAAAAAAAAACTGCCAAGATGAAAGTTGTATGTGAGCCAGCTGGAAGAGGTGGGTGGCCACCGATATCCACCTGGATCACTTAGGGGGCGTCTCAGTCGAGATAGTTAATCTCTTGTCAAACTCAAAATTCGATGGTGAAGGGAATGTCTTTGAATTCATGCATCTCAATCAATTTAACATCACTTGACAAAATAATATGATTGTTCGGGACAATGAAATATGTCAACTACTTATCCTCACATTTGAAGGAAAAATTAAAGCTTGGTTTATGAAATTACCAGTGAAATATATACATAGCTATAAACAATTCATGTAAGTCTTTATCGCTGGTCCTTTAGATTATGTTTATGACAAATTCTTTAATGAAATCGAAGAAAGTTGTAGGCTCAGAACAAATCTGTGGATATTTTCTTTAATATTCATGCAAATTCATTGTAGATTTCCCAAAAGCAATAAACCCTCATACCAAGAAATCTTTGATCGGTTTCCATATCTTGTTTCTATTTTTGAAGGGTATGATCTGAATAATCAAATTATCTCCCATTCATAAGATTCATATATGCACAACGAATATTTAGTTACCTCTTATCCCAAAGAAATACTTTCAAACCTACATACCATTCAATCATATCCTCAGACATACGATACTATGTAATCTGATTTCGGGGAACCATTTGAGGAAACTGTTTCAATAGACAATTTCACTTTAATATTTGCATTATTTTTCACACTAACCTTGCTTAATTCATATTTTACTTATAAAAAAAAATAAAAATTAATATAAGTTGCAAAATACATAAAAAAACAATATTGTAAAATCAGAAAAGGATATATTCATGTTTAGACTCTTAGGTTTAGGGGTCTAATGTGTTTAATTTTAGGCTATAAAATATGATGACCATTCCTGCCTCTTCTTGGTTTAGCCAACCAAGAGTTTCAAAATGTTGGTGTTGGGGACTCCCTAGTTCTTCGACATCAACATATTTTGGCAACCATACTAGGGAGGATTGTTCAATGGCTCTTTCCTAGTTTTTTTTTACCCTCTCCAACTTCCTATGATTAGAAGCATGCTTAGTGGTTGTAATTCTTTCAAACTTTCTTTTATCCTCTCCAACTTCCTATGATCAGAAGCATGCTTAGTGGTTGTAACCCTATGGTTTCGACTACTAATCATGGGAAGTTCATTCACAAGTATGGAATATTTGAAGTTGAGGAAGACCTGAATAATCACTCTTGGCTTGTACTTATCCCTTTGAAGCTCACTTACCCCGTTAGTCCTTTGTCGTACAAATTCAAGCAACATTTGCCTTTATTTCATGGTGATGGAACTGTTATAGTGGATGAGCATCTTCATTCATTGTCCAATACTTGTATCATCCTTGGAGTTAATAAAAATTATAGTTGCATGCTCTTGTTTATGAACTCCCTTCAGGGTAATGCTACTTCTTTGTTTCCAACCTTCTCGATGAATGCATCTCCACATGGTCTGAACTTTATTTTTGGTTTACATAAAGTTTTGGGAACTTAGATAATCCTTATGAACACCTTAAGAGATTTAATCACTTGCACATCAAGGATAATGAAAGTGTTCTTGCATTTAATCTTAGATTTATCAAGTTGTATAACTACATTCCTATGACTATTCTCCCTGTCAACTTGGTTGCCCTCTTACATTATTGTGATCTTCTACCACCTCTTTACCGATGGTAGTTGGAAGAAAAGAATGTCCAAAGTCTGGAGCTAGCCTTAATCACATGCCTTAATTTCGAAGAGCAATCCCATAGAATAGGTTTCTCCTTTGGTGTTCCCGATTCACACAAAGATTTTTCATCCTTAATGCCCATCATCCAATATTTATAGGATCACATGATCTCCCTTGAATATCAATCTTTAAATCATGCCTACCTTGAAATATCTTTGGAGCCCTCTTTCTTAGGGCCTAATTATAATGCCTTCACTATTTGTCATCAAGAGTTTGGATGTGAAGATGATTATGACCATATCATGATGCTCAACGATCAATCCATCTATCACATTCCAAATACCACCATTCTTTAAACTAATAGACAATCCCAACCTCAAGATTATGGTTTATCCCAAATCTTTCATGAAGTTGATTATGCAAAAGAATAAATTAATCTTGACCTCTTTTATCCTATTTATGAAAAAATTTTATGTGATGACGTCACTTATGAATCCAGTCAAATCAAGATGATGAGGATCCTTATAATTTTATTGATACATGTGATGAGTCCTCCTTTGAAGGTTTTCATGAATTCAATCAAGATCTTGAATTGCATAATACTATTTCAAATCCATTATTTCAATCAAAAGAAGTCAAGGAACTCGATATTGGTATGCATACTTCTCTTGATATATGAACATTTTCTTTCGATGATGATGATGAGTTCAAGGGAATTCCCATGTTTTTGAATCCTTTATATCATTCCTTGCATTATGATGACCCTATTGCTGATAGAAAGATTACAACATATAACATTATGGTGTTTGATGAGCCTATTAATCCTATATTTGATATTCCAACTTTGAATCTTAAACCTGAAATCTTTAATTCTATTGACACTTTCAATGTAAGATGCAAAACTCATCTTGTTGGTTGGAACGTCTTGAAGGATGGTAACCATTTCTTTTGGGTCTTGATATGTCATTCTCCCTCACTTTATGCATATGTTGGTTGGAAAGTCGATAAGCTTTGCTTGTGAAAAGTCTCCCAAGTCACGAGTCTCGCATGTAAAACAATTGATGTGTTCGTCTATGCCAAGTGTCATCCCACTTGAGTCCTAGGTTGCTGCATCCCTCTTCCCCTGTACATAAATAAAAGAGAATATATAAAATATAAATAAATAAGGCACAATTTTTTAAGAAAATGGATAGATTAAGTTTTTGGTTTGCTTCATTTTATTTCGTTTTATCTCTCGCTTTCTCTTTTGCTTTCAGTTATATGCTTTATTTTCCTTTTGGTTGATCGCTTTGATTTGATGGTCGGACTTGATGGAGCAATGATCAATGATTAGAAAGTTATCTATATATCAAGATTAACTGATTGACCAATTTCTTTTGGTGGACAACATGCTTGTAGGTGAACTATCTTGTCCTATTTATGTGTCGAAGTTCCTTGATTTGTCTATCACATGATTTCTAAGCGGACATCCTTGCTAAAACAATCATTCAGTCCTTCCCAAATCTTTTTTTCTTTCTCTTTCTCCATCCCCGCCATCTTGAGATAGCTCCTGCATACACATCATGGATGTTCAATGTTACATTTGGGTTTTCCCTTAACACACATCCACGACAAATCATTCAACTTTCTATTCTTTTTTTCAAAGGTTTTAAGAGTTTTCTTATTTGTTGTCTTTTATACATAGGACCAAACCCCCCATTATTTCACTTTCCAGACATTATTCCACGAAGTCTTATACCATGTATCATTTAAATTTATTTATTTTTTCCTCTGTTGTATAATAGACAATGACTGCCACCAATTGTTCTGATCTTTCATCCCCATACACTTTAATGCATTGTTTTGTGGAACCAATTACTTAAGCTTGCATGTCACGATAAGCGACACACATCTGTTGGTTGGCATATGTTGATCACCATCATGGTCAACAAGTTCTCAGTTGACAAAGTATTGCCAGGCTACCCTTCAATTCATTAACATTGCTTACACAAACTTTTGCGCACTCTCGCTGAGCTGCTACTACAAATTTTAAAAGATTCCTTTCCACTCCTAACACTATAAGATTTAATACTATGATTCACTTTTCCACATATTTTATGCCATTTAATAATGACATTATTTTATAAATATTTTACCATCCCTATAATTATAACTTTTGCCATTAAAAAAAAAAAAATGTCATACTCTCCATGCTAATCCCTATAATTATAACTCTCCATGCTAATCCCTATAATTATAACTTTTGCCATTCCAAAAAAGATATGTCATACTCTCCATGCTCCTTTCCACATGACACCTTTATCATTTAAATTAAAAAATCTTATTCTCTACTTTATCTTTAAAAAATGGATTAGTCTACCTTATGTTTTGAAGCTACTATACGATGCTCTATATGCATAATAACCACATGCTTTTTCGATACATAAAGAAATAATCTTACCATAAAAGTTTTCGCTTAAGTCATTTTAAGTCCTTTACAAAATAAATGTATGTCGTGAATACAAGTTGCAAAAGATTAAACGAGGATACGATACCTATACAAGTTTAGGTTAAGTCCTTAAGATATTAACACATCATGGAAGTGTTGGATATGTTAATTGATCATATTAACGCCACAAAGTATAAGTGTACACGTTAGTCCTCGACATAGCTTATTCAAATATTTACAAAATTTGAATAGCTCAGCCCACAACATCAGAAACAATTGGACCATAATATTCTTACTTTGGTTTCACAGGCACATTATGATTTTCCTCCTTTGAGATATTGGATGAAATCCCACTTTGAGCAAAAAAATGGTTCTCTCATTATAGCCCTCTTACGTTGCCTGTGGGACAATGGATATTGCACCCAGAAAATGGTTCTAGATATTTAGTAGAATGTGCCACATAAATGTCTTCTTATGGAATGATCTCAATTGCCTCCATGCCTGCTTAAAGATCTTCTCTACGAAGTGAACAATCCCAATCTTTAAGTGGACAGCCAAAATGAAGCAATCATCTAAGTTAACAATTCTTTTCTTTTATGAAAGACATTTCGAGTAGCACTTGATCCATTTTTAATTATTCTTTATAATAAAGTAGGCGCGGAATCTGAAGTCCACAGTTTGAAATCCAAGTTAGATTTTTTATATATTAAATAATTTAGGGATTATTGTTAACTAACCATGTCCCCAAAGTTTTTAGAAACTGATTATTAAATGGAGGAAATTCTTAGTCGGCTCGCTTCAATTTCTTAAACTGGTCAAACTACCACAACCATAAGGATAATTTTTTTTTGGAAAGAGGTATGCTTGGAGCATTGTGAGGTTATCTCTTTTTTTTTATCATTCATACTCTATTTGTTTTTTATAAGGTATGCTTGGAGCATTGTGAGGTTATCTCTTTTTTTTTTTATCATTCATATTTTATTTGTTTTTTATAGAGGTTTGATGATGTTGTTGATAGCAGGGAATGTGTTGCAAAGTTGCAGAAGAAGCAAAGCAGGGCTGAGTTTGAGTTGTGTTATTGAGGTAATTTGTTTATTTGCTTAAGGATGTTGTGTTTTAAGTCTGAATTTTTTCAGTATTAATCAGTTTGCTTGTGTGCAGATAGTTGCCTTGAGTTTCACCGACATTGTTCTGTTAAAGACTTGATTTTTCTTCTATGTTTGGATATTCATTGTATGATGTTGTTGGAAATGGTGACAACTAATTTTTCCATGAATAGGATTCCAGATCCTATGATCCAGCGTTGGTTGTAACCAATACGACCAAGTTAGAATATGGATGAGTTTACATTTAATAATCAGTTTCTAATGTACATTGCTATAAATTGATGTATGCCCGCTGTAATCTCCATTAACTGAATAATAAGACAACTGATACCTATGCTTTGTGGACATAGCTCAACGTTTAGGTGAACCATGTAAATTGATGTGTTTCTTGTCTACATTCTTATTGATTATCTTATGTTAATTTGTGTTTCCACATTGACAAATTACAACAAGTATTATCAGAACTATAAGGAGTCCACACACCACTCAAATCTCGTGAGGAGGCCGCGCACCAGTCATTTTTTGATAAGGAGGCTGCAGACTAAAATGGAAATTTGAAGCTGTTTTGTTCGCTGTAGGAGCCACACGCTCAAGAGTAAACTGAAAAAAGAGCAAACTTGAAGGGGAGCGTTGTTTACAACTCAGCGCTGGCAGCTCTGGTGAAGGGGAGCTCTTTAAGTGCTGGCCGGTATAACTAAAAGGAGCGCTGACCTCGTATGAAATTTTTTGTTTGAAAGTAGACCTTCAAAAGATTCGTATGAAATTTTTGTTTTTCAAAAATTTTAGGTATACTTTTATATAAAATGGGAAAGTTCTTTATTATATTTTAGAATTAAAATATAATATGTAAAGGTGGAGGATGGAGGATGTTAAAACGTGGAGGAATAAGGTGTGGTGAATTTTATTTATTTATTTTTTAAGTGAATTTTTTTAATTTCTTTTAATAAAAAAGGTGGATGTATGTATTTTTAAAACTACATAAGATTATTTTTTTACATATTTTTTTTAAAGGGTCTTGGATATTATAAGCAGTGGTGTTTGTTTTTTATGTTTCCTCTAATGAAAAAGATGCAGAGTGTTAGTTCAAAATTGAGAAGTTTAATGGTAAGAACAATTTCGAGATCTGGAAGGTTAAGATGCACGATCTGTTCGTGCAACAAGGCGTGGTGAAGGTGTTTTTGGAAAAATAAAAACAGCCCGCATCCATAACAGACGGTGACTGGGATGAGATGGATGCGAGAGCATTGAGTGCCATACGCCTATGTTTGACCGACGACGTTCTGTTTAATATTGTTTCGGAGAAGACAACAACCCGTTTATGGACAAAGTTGGAAAGCCTGTACATAACGAAATCCTTGACAAACAAGATCTTCCTGAAAAGGCAATTGTATAGTTTGCGCATGAAGGAAGGTACGAAGATAGATGATCATCTAAATACTTTTAATACTCTTTTAGTTCAGTTGACTAGCATGGGAGTGAAATTTGAATCCAAAGATAAGGCAATTACATTATTGTGTTCTTTGCCCATGTCATGGGATCATTTCGTTACCTCTATTAGTTTCAGTTCAACAAAAAGTATTGAGTTTGATGATATTGTTGGAGCTTTACTGTCTAAGGAAACAAGGAAGAAATCCAATCTACAAACCTCTACATCTGAGGCGATGGTGATCAGAGGCAGACCTAAAGAAAGAGGACAGGGTCAGAGGGATTTCTCTCGGTTAAAGTCGAAGGGCAGAAAGAGAAATCTCAAGTGTTGGTTTTGTGGCAAATCTGGACACCTAAAGAAGGACTGTTGGAAGCGACAACAAGCGTCCAAAGAAGACCCTCCAAAAGAGACGAAGGAAGCAAATGCAACCGAAACAGGTTCAACAATAGGTTTAGGTATAGTTGATGAAGTTTTATCAATTAGTACTAGTTCACGTCATGATCAACAGTGGTTATTAGATTCTGGTGCTTCAAACCACATGTGTCTTCATAGACACTGGTTTATTACTTACCAGTCTATAGATGATGGAGTAGTTTACATGGGAAATGATATTTCATCTAAAGTTGTGGGAATTGGTAGCATTCAAATTAAAATGTTTGATGGAACTGTTAAAATACTAACTGATGTAAGACATGTACTTGATCTTAGGAAGAACCTAATCTCTTTGGGAGTCTTAGACACAGGAGGTTACAAGACTATTGTTTAAGGTGGAGTTATGAAGGTATACAAAGGAATTCTACTGGTTATGAAAGCAAAGAAGGTTGGTAACCTGTTTCTGTTAGAAGGGAGGACTGGATCAGATCACGCGACAACGGTATTTGAGAAAGACAATGATTTTGTTCGACTGTGGCATCAATGGTTGGGTCATATGAGTGAACAAGGATTAAAGGTATTAACTGATCGCAAGTTACTTCCTAGTCCAAAGTCTTTAAAGTTAGATTTCTGCAAGCACTGTATTTACGGAAAATAGAATAGGCAGAAATTTAAAACCGGAAGACACACCAATGAAGGAATTCTATACTATATCCATTCTGATGTTTGGGGACCATCCCCTACTATTTCATATGGAGGATCATCATATTTTGTAACTTTTATAAATGATTTCTCTAGGAAGGTGTGGATCTATATGTTAAAGAGTAAGGCTGATGTATTTACAGTTTTCAAGCAGTTTAGAGCTTTAGTGGAAAAGAGCACTGGTAGATCCATTAAATGTTTAAGAACAGATAATGGTGGTGAATTTACGTCAATGGAGTTTGATAATTATTGCAAGGAATTTGGGATCGATAGGCATAAAACCACTGTCTATACTCCTCAGCAGAATGGAGTTGCTGAACGCATGAACAAGACTCTTCTAGAGAGAGCAAGGAGTATGCTTAGTAACGCCAATTTGCAGCAGGAACTATGGCCAGAAACAATAACTACAACTTGTTCTCTGGTGAATCGATCACCATCAACAACAATAGAATGCAAAATTCTTGAGGAGGTATGGACATGTCACCCTTGTAATTATTCTAATCTTAAAGTTTTTGGTTGCGATGCCTATGCTCTAATTCCGAAACATCAGCTTTCTAAATTAGATCCAAATAAAAAAGGCTTATCTTTGTTGGATATGGTGATGGTATTAAGGGGTACAGGTTGTGGGATCCTACTGCCCACAAAATCACCATTAATAGAGATGTAATATTTGATGAATCATCTCTCATCAAATCAAATGTAGATGTTCAAATGAAACAACAAGAAGTACCTAAGTATCAACAGATTCAGTTTGAAACCAATTCAAATACAAATGAAAGTGAACATGAACAAGTTTCTAAAGATGTTCATGAAGAAGTTCCTGCAGAAGAAAACGTGGATGATTATGACATTCAACAGATTCTGGATGAACCACAAACTTCCCTAAGGAGGTCTACACGGGTCAGAGTTCCTCCAAGAAGGTATGATGACTTTGTTTCATCCGTTTCTTTAAGCACTAATGATGATGAACCTTCATGCTATCAGGAAGCTGTGAAGGGTTCAAACAGTGATAAATGGAAAGAAGTGATGAAGGATGAAATGAAAGCATTAGAGAGGAATGCTACATGGGACTTGGTAGAGCTTCCAAGAGACAGGAAAACTGTAGGTTGCAAGTGGGTCTACAAGCCGAAGAAATGTGTTGATGATAAGGTGGAAAGGTACAAAGCAAGGCTGGTTGCGAAAGGGTATTCTCAAAAAGAAGGTATTGACTTTCATGAGATTTTTCACCAGTTGTAAAGACTGTTTCAATTCGAATTGTGTTAGCATTAGTTGGATTGCTTGATTTGGAGTTGGAGCAACTAGATGTTAAAACTTATTTCTTACATGGAGATTTGGATGAGAAAATTTATATGGAACAACTGGAAGTTTCCCAGACAATGGTACAAGAAATTTGACTCTTTCATGGTGAGCTAGAATTATACAAGGAGTGAGTATGATCATTGTGTCTACTTTAAGAAATTGAATAATGGCATATTCATTATCTTAGTGTTGTATGTTGATGATATGCTTTTAGCAAGAAAAAACATAGCTGAGATCAACAGGTTAAAGGCTCAGATGGCTAGGACTTTTGATATGAAAGATCTAGGAGCAACAAGGCAGATTTTGGGCATGGAGATATTCAGAGATAGGAGGAATGGTAATCTTTGGTTGTCACAACAGAAGTATGTTGAGAAGATACTTTTGAGGTTTGGTATGAATGACATGAAACCAGTTTCAGTCCCTTTGGCTTCCCATTTTAAGCTTTCTTCAAGTTTATGTCCTATTACAAAAGAAGAAAAGGAATATATGTCTCGAATATCATATGCTAATGCCGTAGGAAGTCTAATGTATGCGATGGTTAGTACAAGGCTAGAGATTTCACATGCAGTTGGGGTTGTCAGCGGGTTTATGGAAAATATAGGTAAAGAGCATTGGGCAACTGTGAAATGGGTGCTTCGGTATCTGAGGGGCACAAGTGATTTCTGTATCACCTATAACAGTGGTCGTGAGTTAGTCTGTGGATATGTTGATTCTGATTTTGCAGGTGATCTGGACAAGAGAAGGTCGAATTCAGGGTATGTCTTTACTCTTGCAGGTGGAGCTATTAGTTGGATGTCAAAGCTATAGAACATTGTTGCTTTATCCACTACAAAAGCAGAATATGTAGCTGCGTCACATGCTTGCAAAGAGGTAGTTTGGTTGAAAGGTTTGTTTGGTGAGTTTGGAAGGATGCAGGACAAAGTAAAGTTACTTTGTGACAGTCAGAGTGCTATTCACTTCGCTAAGAATCCAACCTATCACATTAAAACAAAACATATACCTATCAAGTACCATTTTGTAACACGGGTCATCGATGAAGGTGGAGTCTCTCTTGAGAAAGTGAATACAAAAGAGAACTGCGCAAACATGTTCACAAAACTAGTAATATTAGAGAAGCTATGTGCTTGGATTCTCTCAACTTGCAGAAAAGGTGATGAACAAAAGGAGGAGCAAGGTATCGGGTTAATTGTTGTCAAGGTGGAGATTGTTGGAAACGGTGACAATGAATTCTTCCATGAATAGGATTCCAGATCCTATAATCCAACGTTGGTTGTAACCAATACGACCAAGTTAGAATATGGATGAGTTTACATTTAATAATCAGTTTCTAATGTACATTGCTATAAATTGATGTATGCTCGTAGAGGCTGTGAGAGTGAGGAGTGTGAGCTTGCTGTAATCTCCATTAGTTGAATAATAAGACAACCGATACCTATGCTTGGTGGACGTAGCCCGACGTTTGGGTGAACCATGTAAATTATTGTGTTTCTTGTCTGCATTCTTATTGATCGTCTTATGTTAATTTGTGTTTCTGCATTGGCAAATTAGAACAGATGTAACATACCATCTTGAATAATTAAAGACTAAAACTCTAGTCCAAGTCCTCGCAGGGGCTTGAAAACCTCAAAGAATCCAAAAATTATATGGAATTATATCCAAATAAAAGATTAAACTTTCATTTTGATTCTAGAGTTTATCCCTCATTATTTGTTATTTATTCTTTATTTCATTTACTATTAAAAAAAAAATAAAAAAATACAAATTTATTTTGTATAAAACTCTTTTATTTCCTTGTTTCATTTTATTTAATATTAAAACATTAAAAAAAACAAAAAAAAAAAACACAACATTCCATTTCACTAACTTTTGTGATAATTATATTTATATATAAACTAAAAACAAAATATTATAGAAATCTTTTTGTTTAAAATAATTCTTGTTAACATATCTAATATTTAGGTTTCTTTAAATTATTTTACTCTAGGCATTTGTAAAATCAATTATTATTAAGTTTTGTTTTAATTAACTTTCACTAACACTTCGTAAATATAATTAAAAAAGTCATTTCATCATGTTCTTTAATCAGAAGAAGTTCTTTAAAACACTAGTTTGTATATTTTTTTAATATTTCACTTTAATATTTGCATTATTTTTCACACTAACCTGACTTGATTCATATTTTATTTACAAAAATAAAATATAAAATAATATAAGTTGTAAAAAAAAAAAAATTAATATTGTAAAATCATAAAATGAAATATTCATGTTTAGACTCTTAGGTTTAGGGGGTTAATGTGTTTAATTTTAGGCTATAAAATATTATGACTATTCCCGCCTCTTCTTGGTTTAGCTGACCAAGAGGTTAGAAATGTCAGTGTTGGGAAATCTCTAGTTCTTTGACATCAACACACCCATATTGAGATTTTCCCACAAGATACGTTGTATGAAAATTTCATTTATGGGTCTCATTAGGTATGCCACTCATTTTCAAATTCCTTTCAACAGTTCTATGGCGATCATTGTAAATTTTATGATGTAATTAAAGCTTGGTTGGAGGAATCCTACGTGTCTACATTTCCCATGAGTAATAACATTGCCAAACTTCACATGTTAGGTAAAGATTTACTGGATTCATTTCTTCCTATCTGTGATCTCTCACTACTCTAATGTATACTATTAACTTTTGATGAACACGTGGTTGTGAGTTTGGAGTTGCTTGATTAACTGCATTTTCACTATATTTTTCCTTAGCATGTTTTAAGCCAATGTAGGATAGAGTAGGAGTAGGAGTAGGATTAACATAGTTCTTTTATTTCTATTTATGCTTGGGTAGCATATATTTTTTGCTTGTCTTGATTTCTTGAACAAAAACTATGGGTTGTTATTAGTTTATTTTGTAGCTCAAGATGATTTTCTTTAGTCTTAGTGTTTTTATCCATGAAAGCTTTATTCTTTCAACTTGATGTATTTTATATTTTTGTTTAACTGAGCTTGGCTTAACTTTGTTTTCATTCATCTTCATGAGGAAACCATGTGCATAATATTTTGAGAAATTTCAACTGAAAGATTCACTTGCTCCAGTAGCATTCACTCTAATGTTGACAACTGGACAAATTACGATCTCGAGCTGCTGAAAAGCATTTGTTGTAGAATACTTTGCAGTTTGGGGAGGATGGAAACTTGGTTGGAGGAATCCTTGTTGAAATATTTCCATTGAACACACTAGAGTTCCTTCGATGATTATATTGGAGAAATGTCTCTAAGGCCTTGGGAAGGAATCATATCGTATGTTCATGGCATTGCTATTCATAATTCACAATGGTTGTGCAAGCCCTATTGAACAATATTTCGATGGTTATGTTTCTCGCAAAAGCTTCTGGACCAATAAATCAATGTGATGGTATCTTGGGTCCATTCTCTTGGTTCTCGAAACAAATACTAGTGAGATAAAATATGGTTACAAACCTTCTCAACATGTATGATTTTCTATAGGCTTAAACCCTTCATGATAGAGCTAATTTCAAGAATGTAAAAGGTATACCATCAATTGGTTTAGAAGAAATTTAAAATCTTATAAGAGATTGTGATCACAATACATTAATTTCTTCATGATGGTGTCTGTTGAGCATAATAACCCAGTGTTCATTTCTCTATGAAGAGGTTGCGCCTAATAATTTTGGTACATGTATTCCTTTCCCAACCATAAAAGTCGTTTTCATTTATTGGGAAAATAAATAGTGTGTTTCATCTCTAGCATGTATCTCTAGTAACAAAGCGTCAAGATTCAGTTTCCCTTTGTCTATTTTGTGTATATTGGAAATATTGAGGGTTACAGAGTACATGCACACAAACACTTTAATGATGTCCTTTCCACCACAATCTCTTAAGTCTGAATTTTGAGGTCAAATACTCTACCTATCATCTTGGGTGTAGAGATAGATGTCTATTCTTTGGTCTTGTAAGCTCAAGTGGATGGGATTCATCTTCTTAACATCATACATGGTCCATTATAAGGGAGAACGTTTCTCAAAACATTTTCATTGTAAAGATCAATCTTCAAAAAACTAGTTCTTAGAAGACCTACGTAGTATTTCTCAGATCAGGTGGCTTCCTCTTACATGTTTTCATGCTTGTCCTTTGAAGCTCTCTTGACTCATATTTAACCTTCTTGATCCGATTTCCCATTCTATTAATCCACTCTTTGAATAATCAAATGCAATATCTTGACTTGGACTAACTGAATGGTTTTCATTGATTTTCTCTTAGTATGGTTTTATTCTAGTTTGCTCATAAAGTTCACTAGTTAGTTGCCTTTATCTTGATATCGCTTGGGTTTTGCATCTTGGTGTTTTTGTTTCTTTTGGAATTAAAATTTTCAATCGTTAAACGAGCAAATAAATCTAATCCAAGTCATGAAACTCTCAACATAGCTCTTCAAGGCATCAATGTTGGAATACTGAGAGGGGGGGTGAATCAATATGAACACTTTATACCACTTTTAACCACAATATATATTCTTACACTTTAACAACAATGTTCAACAATTTATCATCAACGTATCATCTATGATTGCATTCAATATATCATGAGCATATAATCATAAACAACATTACATCAACATCACATCAAATACACAATACACCAGTATTTACGTGGAAATCAAATGGGAGAAAACCACGAAATGTTTTCTTATATATATCAATAATTCATTCATAGGAAGCACCAACTTCCAAATTATCCAGCTGTAACTGGAAGGAGGCTACAACCCCCTATTCTCAGGCTCCAACCTGAAGGAAGCTACAACTCCCTAAATTCTCTGGCTCCAACCAGAAGGAGGCTACAACCCCCTGAGTTCTCAGGCTCCTACCTGAAGGAATATCCAACTCCTTGAGTTCTCCGGCACCAACGGAAGGAGGCTACAACCCGCTTTCCTTGCCCCATCATGTTGCCTTGAAATATAAGTGTCGACCAAACTGTCACTACCATAATCACTGCCACTGTCAACCTGTCACTGTATCCAACCTGTTGTTGAGGAAAGATATGAAATGATCTTACTCAAGCATTTTCAGATCTTGCTTGGCTAAGGCAAGATAGACGGGAATATCACCCTATGTTTATAGCTTGAAAAATTGTTTCCTAATCCACAAGTATTAGTTACAAGGGCTTAGGATGATTTTTTAAAATAGAAGATTGCTGTAAAATTCAACATTTTATATAATTTTTTGAATATAACAGATACAAAAGTAAATGTGGAGACAAAAGAAAAAATACCAAGTCACATATTAACACAGATGAGACAGAATATCAATTGCTTATTTCATTCCAAGAAATCAAAAGAATCGTTCTCTTTACAAAAATCCCTGAGGGAGTTTGGACCAAAGTCAAACTTAGATGTCCCCGATGAAAACCATACAAAAGGACTCTGAGAGGAAGTAAAAAAAATGAACTTTAAAAGCTGGATAAACTTGCCACAAAATGCTGCCCATTCGACTCTGCACAATATCCTTTATCAGTCATGAAATTTAATTCATAAATAGACAAGTCTACACAGACTATCAAAGATAGATCAACACCTTTGAAAACAAGTGTCTGCATGATTTAATTCAACTTTGAATCTTATTGTCTACAATAGGACCCTGCTGTCATAAAAGAAAATTAGGCTTTTAATGAATTGAAGAATGAATGAAAATTGAACTATCTCAATAAAAATCAAGAGCAAACCTTAGTATGCTTTCTCCTTATATTCTCCTCTAGTTCTTCCTTCTCATTTTGCTTTTATGCATCCCAAATTAGTTGAAGTAGTTCAACTACTTCTTTTAGTTAAGTTAACTAAAACTCAACTAACTTTTAGTTATGGGAATAATTAATATAATAATAATAATAAGGGTCTTTTAATAAATAATAACTAGTAGGTGGGACCGCTTGTGACTCCCTTTAGTTTCTTAACAAAAATAAACATAACTAGTCAATCAATCAAACACATCTCTCCTTGTGATTCCCAATAATCATTCTTATAATTTTGAAAATTAAATATCAATGATATTTTAAATCATATCCAAACATATAATATCCAAAATATCAAAAAATAATATGTTTTCCAAAACTTCATCAGTCAACTGTTCTCAACAAAACAATACTAAAATATACTCAAAAACCATATTTTTCACTTTGGGAGGCAATTTTCCCTTTGTTGTTATTATCTCCTTTTGACTTTCTTGAATTAGCCTTAGGCTGTGTGGAGCCTTGAGGCTTGATCTCACCGATGACATGCGAACAATCATCTCTCAAGTGCATGCAGGATGAAACTGATTTGGCTGAATCACTTGAGGGAGAGGAGGGGGTAGCAACAACTTTTCCTTTTTTTGTTCTAAGACTTTTGCGACCATTGTTTTGATCAGAAAGTTCTTTCGGATTCATCGCATAGGTTTATTGATTTTCGACGTTTTAGACCAAACTAATGTGGTCCATCATCAAGAAAGCGTTTGTGAGAAATGAAGGAAAAAGGATATAACAGGTATATAAATACTTGAAAAGTTTTTATAAGGAGCCGACTTATTGAAAATGAAATCAAGAATTATAAAATTTAAGAAATTATAATTGTTTGTTTAAATAATTAATTATTTGTTTGTTTAATAATTAATTACTTGTTTGTTTATTAATTATTTATTTAATAAGAGCCGACTGGAAAATGTTTATAAATTAATATTTAGAATTATTCATATTGGGTAGGGTAGGGATCCAATTTTGACTAATTTTCCATCCATCATCTCTGTTTAGATTATTAGGTTGTTTTTCAATTTCGATTGCTTCTCTGAATTTTCTATTGTGATAGTGATCTATCTTGGCAAGGATTTTGGTCTCTTCAATACAAATGTGATGTTTAGTTTAATCTGAGTGTTCTGCGAGAGCTGAGGGATGAGTGCGATTGTGTTTGATGTTAGCGGCATGTTCTTGAATCCTAATTCTAAAGGAACGACCTATTTCTCCTATGTATTGTTTACCACACGAACACGGGATCATATAGACGCCTTTATGTTCGATGGGATCAACAAAGTCTCTGACTGACCTAAGGGAATTCATATTAGTGTTTAGGGGTTTGAAAGTTGCCCCAATGTTTTTCTTCTTTAAAATCCTTGCAAGTTTGTCTATTGTTCCTTGTATGTAGGGTAAGTAAGCCTTAGACACATCATTATTTGTTTGTTCTTTATTCCTAGGTGTTTTGGTGGCATTTTGAAAGGCTTTCATTCCTGATGTTTTTTATAGCCATTATTTTTAAAAACATTGAGGAGGTGATTTTTCTCTTCCTCTAGGTGTTCATCATCAGAAATTCTGAAGGCTCTAGTGGCTAAGGTGTTTAGAACACCTAGTTTTTGGGAGGGGTGATGATGGGAATCGGCATGAAGGTATTGTTCAGTGTGGGTTTTCTTCCTATAAACTTGATGGGATAAGGATCCATCAGGTCTTTTTGTGACTCTGACATCTAAAAAAGGAAGACTATCATTATTTTCAACCTCCATAGTGAACTTGATGTGATCGGATTGTTTATTAAGGTGAGTCACAAATTCATATAATTTGTCACAACCATGGGGCCAAATGACAAAGTTATCATCAACAAACCTACTCCAGTATTTAGGTTTGAAGGGTGACGAGTTTAGGGCATTGTTTTCCAAATATTCCATGAATAAATTGGCTATGATGGGAGAGAGGGGGGATCCCATAGCGACCCCACAGGTTTGTTCATAAACGTCGCCTTGGAAACTAAAGAAAGTGGATTTCAAACAAAGCTCAACTAAGTTGGCAGTGCCTAGGTTAGTGATGTTTTGATGACTTTTATTGCTCCGTCAATGGGAATTTTAGTGAAGAGAGAAACGACATCAAAGCTAACGAGGATGTCATCCTTGTTGACTTTAATGTTTTTGATCTTGTTTACAAATAAAGAGGAGTCTTTAATAAAGGAGCTAGTGTTTCCGGCTAAGGGTTTGAGTTTATGAGCTAGGTATTTTGCAAGTTGATAAGTAGGACTGCCTATTGTGTTGACGATGGGTCTAAGAGGGGCCCCTTCCTTATGAATCTTAGGAAATCCATATATCCTAGGGGTGGAGGGGTAGCTAACAATCAATTTCTTTTTATCATCGTCTTTTATGTTGCTTAATTTAATGGCATTGGAAACTTCTTTTGCAATCTTATTTAAGGGGTTTTTATTGAGTTTCTTATTACTTCCACTATTATTGAGGTGATCCAACATTTTTTCAATGTAGTTTTCCTTATTCATAACGACAACAACCCCACCTTTGTCTGCTTTTAGAACTACTAAATTCTTATTATTGTTTAGGGATTTTAGAGCCAAAAATTCTTCTTTGGTGATATTGTTCTTTGGTGGTTTTACTCTACGGAGAATTACTGAGCAGTCTTGTCTGATTTCTTCTTTAACATTATCTGGGAGGTTTTTAATACTATTTTCAATGTTGCATAAGATATCTTCAATAAGAATTTTGCAAGGGGCAATGGCAAAGTTAAGGCCTTTTCCTAGTAACCTAGTAGTGTTTTCATCGATGGGATGGGTTGATAAGTTTATAAATAAATTTTTGGGTACAATGGTTTTGACCTGGTTAATAACGGAACTGGGTTCAATATTACTTATACGATAGGTGTTATTATTAGGTTTAATGGGAAGGTTACATCGGCTGTGATCAAGATTGCTGTAGCTATCATTGCTGTGTTTTTTATCAAAATTTTCTATCGGCGTGTCAAAACTGTTTGGTTTGTTATCAAAATCGTGTGTAAGTTTGTGGTTATTATCATTGTGGTTCGAATTCTGAATTATTTGCTGAGTAATGGAGGTGTGAGGGTTATTATTTATGGCGTGGGTATTACAATTATTATCTGAGTTTGCGTGGGGACAATTTTGGTCAATGTGGCTGTGACTACGACGATTGTTATCGACTGAACACGCGCCAGAAATGATTCGTTTGTTTACACGCATGTAATCATAGTAGTTTGTGTTATCGTTGCTTGGGGATTTCTGAGGATTATAGTTATTATTATTTTCAATATTAATGTTGTTATTATATATCATAAAACTATTTATAATATTATTTAAACTGTTCTTTTGGGCAGTGTTTATTACGCTGATAGAAGGATTATTAATGTTTTGTAGTTGTGAGGGCTTGGGATCCTGGAGCGTAGGCAAAGAGTGTCCGTTTTGTTTAGGGTGAAGAGGCAATCCGTGTATACTGTTCATACGTACCTGTTTCTGCGCGTATTCTAGACGGGTGAATTTGTTGCGTTGTTTGTTTACAGTGATTTCTTCAAATTTTGCGGTTTTTAGGGAGGAGCAGGCATCTATTCGTGTCCAGAGAGATGGTTGGATAATATTTTCCAGAGTAGTGTGAAGAACGATAAGTTTGCGTGACAGAATGTCTAATTTAAACCTTGCTTTCTGAATTTCATTCCGGAGTAATGAAATGTTGGCCTTGTGAAAATACAGTCGTTTTTCTTATTGCGAAGTCTATGATTGATCATGGTAAAAATAGGCGTAACATCGGCATCCCTACATCTTTTCAAGAAAGTTAAATCAGATTTCCTTCTCATTACATGCAAACGCATCCTCTCAAATTGTCGGATTTTATCAGCTGTATCCTGTCTGTACAGGGTCAGTATTTTTGTTCTAAGACTTTTGCGACCATTGTTTTGACCAGAAAGTTATTTCGGATTCATCGCATAGGTTTATTGATTTTCGATGTTTCGGACCAAACTAGTGTGGTCCATCATCAGGAAAGCGTTTGTGAGAAATGAAGGAAAAATGATATAACAGGTATATAAATACTTGAAATTTTTTTATAAGGAGTCGACTTATTGAAAATGAAATCAAGAATTATAAAATTTAAGAAATTATAATTGTTTGTTTATTAATTATTTATTTAATAAGAGCCGACTGGAAAATGTTTATAAATTAATATTTAGAATTATTCATATTGGCTAGGGTAGGGATCCAATTTTGACTAATTTTCCATCCATCATCTCTGTTTAGATTATTAGGTTGTTTTTCAATTTTGATTGCTTCTCTGAATTTTCTATTGTGATAGTGATCTATCTTGGCAAGGATTTTGGTCTCTTCAATACAAATGTGATGTTTATTTTTATCTGAGTGTTCTGCGAGAGCTGAGGGACGAGTGCGATTGTGTTTGATGTTAGCGGCATGTTCTTGAATCCTAATTCTAAAGGAACGACCTGTTTCTCCTATGTATTGTTTACCACACGAACACGGGATCATATAGACACCTTTATGTTCGATGGGATCAACAAAGTCTTTGATTGACCTAAGGGAATTCCTAATAGTGTTTAGGGGTTTGAAAGTTGCCCCAATGTTTTTATTCTTTAAAATCCTCACAAGTTTGTCTGTTGTTCCTTGTATGTAGGGTAAGTAAACCTTAGACACATCATTATTTGTTTGTTCTTTATTCCTAGGTGTTTTGGTGGAATTTTGAAAGGCTTTCATTACCTGATGTTTTTTATAGCCATTATTTTTAAAAACATTGAGGAGGTGATTTTTCTCTTCCTCTAGGTGTTCATCATCAGAAATTCTGAAGG
>JASDQU010101371.1:114886-136583 GCA_032191745.1 Picea mariana
TCCTTGCTTCCTTGCTCTGCGCCAAATCTAATGTGCAGTAGTCTCTTACATTGGTACCAATTCTTAACTGTCTCTTTGTGTGCACCCCACCATATTGCAGGTGTTTCCTTAAGTGCTATGTCCAGGGCTAAGAGCCTCTAATTTTCTAACACTTCATCTTTGTATCTTGATAGGAATTCTTCTAAGTCATTCACCCCATGAAAAATGGGAGGTTCTCTTAGCTCGGTACCTACCCATCTCAGTGCGCGGTCTATTCTTGCGTACCTTCCTGTAGAGACTTCATGTAATCTTTGTTGCCAATTCTCCAAGCCTATAACTAAGTCATAAGTGCTTGATGTGATACTCCTCTAGCTGAGTACTCCATCTACAATTGGTTTGACATAATCTTCTTCATGTGCGATGGTTTTATATAACTGTTTTATTTCCTCCAGGTCTAGGCAAGTGGGTTCTACAAACCTTTCTCCTTCTGATGGATCTAATGGCGCAATGACTTTATATTCTCCTAATTCAAATGTCATGTTCCTTGTCTTCAAGTTGATTATTTCCTGGTTATCAAATGCCCAATCCAGCCCAAGCAATGTTGGATAAGGTGTTGTACCATCTACTATCTCTATCACTTCAAAATCTGCCTTAGTGAGCACTCCATTAAAATCTACTGTCACACTCTTAATCCTTTCAATTGGTAGAACTCTGTGTTGATTTTCTAGCTTCAATTGGACCGGTGAATAGCCTAGTGTAGGATCTCCCATGCATTTCCATGTCTTCTTGAGTAACACATTTACCTCGGAGCCTAAATCCAGTATGATATCCCCCATATTGAAATCTCCAATGTTGGCATTCAGTTTGAATTCCCCACTTGTCCTCCTTCTTGTATGGAGGTGATTGACCATTTTATGCTCTAACTTCCCCTCTACTTTTGTGTTACATATTTCTAACATATTTTTCAAAAATTTAACAGATGATTGGTCATTAAATAGCTTAACACAAGATTGCAGAAAAGTCTTTATGGTACTTACTTGTTCTACAACTTGTGTTTCAGTGGTGTGGTCCATTGATAAGGCCATATCATACATTGGTCTATTCGAAGTATGTTGCGTGGTTGATGTAGATGCAACATATTTATTGAGGAACTCATATCTTTCTTCCTTGAATATTTCTTTTTCTTTCCTCGCATCGAACTGTTTATGTGGTTTAACATTCTTAGTCACCCATTGGTGTTGTGTTGGATTTTGTTGTACTGTTTCATATCCTTTCTTATCTCCTCTATGCATAACTATGCTTATATTTATTCCATCATCCCTCACCTCTACATAAATACACTGAACATTCTGATTGTTATGATTCTATTTTTCTTGAATTTTCCCCAACATTGTTGGGTAGTCCTTTGTATCATGGTATGTTGCATGACAATACATGAATGTCGCAAGTGGAAGTGGGCATTCCCTTACATAGTTTCCTATATTTTGGTAGTTGTAGAACACTACTGGACCCTATCATCATTTATTCCTACACCCTATAGGTATCTGACATTCTCTCCCGCATCGGGTTCATTGTCCTACAATCTTTATCATCGTGACCCATTGATTTGCAAAAGTTGCAATATCAACTCTTAGGTAATTTTTGATACTTCTTTATCATTGGAAAATGATATGGATCATGTCCATATGTTTTACAGATATTTCACCATAGTCATCCTATTGAAAAAGGGTTTGGTAGCCCTGTCGCCATGTACTTTTCAAAAGTTGGGCACTCATTCTTGTGGTTTCCTTCCATTTTGCATGTGGTACACCAAACAAATTATATTTTCTCTTTGCCCCTATTCTGGTTTAGTTGAAACATGAGGTTATTCGTGTCCTCTTTTAGCTCCTCTATTGTTGGATTTGTCTTCTGGCACTGATTCTCTTCAATTTGTAGGGCTGCATGTAGAGCCTCTGCCTGTGTCTGAAACTTTTGTTGCCTCAAAGGGTATTTGAGATATGGTAATAGGGAGTTCACAAAGAGATTTCTATGTTGCAGAATTAGTCATGATATACTTCAGCTTACCTTTAATATGTTTAAAAATTTGATCGATCTCCCAAAAAGACTCACCCGTTTTTTTCCCGATCTCAATCATCTCATTCATGTACTGATCTTCTGAACTAGGTTTCTAAAATTCATTTATCAGTAACTTTTTGACATCTGCAATAGTCCTTGTTGTTACTGGTGGACTGTTTATAGATAATATCATGTACCAATCCATTTCATGGTCTCTTAGCATGATATCTAACTGCACAATTTTTGTATCCTCATTTGTGATCTACTTTGCTTCCCAAATCTTCTCATAGATAAATAAACATTTTTCAGGATCCTATGATGCTTCTCCCTTGAATTCGGGTAACCTGGTGGTGGGATCATGTCCTACCATCTTGAACAACAATGAACTACAACCTCCACGTAGTGTAGATACTTGACTACTACTTCCTGAACTGGCTCCTCTAGTTGTTTCTCCCTGGTTGGGTGCACTTCCTGCTGTCTTTCTTCCACTAAAATTTGATTGTCTAAACATCAGTGTTCTTTCTGGTGTATTAGTATCACATGGGTTTATGGGTTCCACATTGACACTGACATGGATGAGAGTGTTTCCTTTTGTTCCTTCCCTTCAACCTATTTTTTTTCTTTCATATGTCGCGTGCATGATTTCCTCAATATTCTCCACAACACAAAGATCCTCTACCTCTTCTTCATCACTTTCCAAGCCTTATCTCTCTACCATGGATATCTTCTTATTATTCATGTTATATTGGTAGGGTATGCCAATCCACATTTTTCCATATATTTCCATGATCTACTTGATATGATCTTCCTCCATCATGATTGGGTCTAAGGCCTCCTCCTTCTTTCCTTTATCCATTTCTTCCTCCATTTCTTCATCTCTTGTCATTGCTTCCCCCCTTCCCCCATGCATGCATGGAAGTTTAGTTGTCTGACTCCATAGTCATTACACCTTTGTTATACAGTAAGATATTTATGGAAGTATAAAATGATCTAATATACCTTCCCTGCGGTCCTCTTAGAAATATTTCTCTGGTGTGATGTAATACTTTGCAGTGTCTACTGCAAATTCTGTGATAAATCCTGCAACAATATTGTCTAACTAGAAATATACTACACGCGTGAATTTGTTATCAACTTGTTGTAACTAAGTGATCTCCATAGGATTCCACTCTAGATGCTTGATCTGATTTGTTACATGGTTGTCTTTCAACCTCAATATCCACTCATGCAACACATGTGGGAAATCACAGAAAAATACTTCATGCAAGTCATTAAATACGTACTTGTATAGATATTTGTGAGGTGTTATTTTAGGGTTTCTATTGTCCTTCTGTGCAAACTCCATCTCTTTTTTCTTCAACTAGATTTTGATCTCTTCCTTCATTGGATTCCACGATCTGAACATTCGTTTCTATAGTTTCATTTTCTGTGTGATTCTTTCATGGATCCTACTTACTCAATCCCATGCATTTCCAGCCGAAAAGAACCATTTGTTGGTTGTCACTCTCTCTTCCTACTTCTTAGGCTGACCCAGGTTTAGATCTGAATAGGATTCCAATAAATCCCTCTAAAACTATCGACCCTCCTGGTAAACTAGAAGGAAACACATCACACAGAGTGTATTGCACAGTCTCATCCGAGATAGTTCTATGGGGGACTGCAATGCTCAAGTGATTGCAGTATAGGAATGAGTGGGGATATTGGATTATACTTTGTGATATTCATTCATTTACTATATCATCCTTTTATATTAAATACTCTATCATTCTTTATTCATGCATGTAAATCAACATATCTAACTACTTCATCAAGACATTCATCTAAAATTTAACCATTGACAAAAAATACATAGACAATAATAACTTCACATAACACATGATCTATCGTGGTTCACCCCCTCCTAGGCTACATCCACAAATATTTGACAGATTATGCTCTTTTTTATGGTTTTGTAATATATGGCATCACACGCACTACAACTTTGTTTATATGATCACAAAAAAGACTCCATGACCTTTGTGACGCTGACTAGATTGCACCAGGATCCTTAGCCTGTGATCTAACCCTCAAGGTCTAGTTACTTTACTCTCCCACAACTCAACAACTTACAAAAGGGTATAAGATCTTACACTTGTTTTCTTAGCTACACAAAATAGTCTTCTCTAACATGCTCTCTCTCGACCTAGACCTCCTAGGTACTTATTTATACTTATTATTAAATTTTCAACCATTACAATGTCTTACACAAACCATAACCCTAATTTGGTTAGGTTTTCCTACGTGCACACCTCACATGTTTCTTTTCCTCTTTTCCCGATGCCATTTTTCCTTTATTTCCAACACGCTCCCTTATTTTTTGGTGATGCTTTGATTCCTTCAACGCTTCTTCAATTTCTCTCAAAATTTTCCTGCGCCAACATGAACACTTTATCAAAATTACATTCAAATAAAAGGTAGCCATCATACATGTCCATGAAAGTGAGTGGTATGCATTATTGTGAAGTGGTTTCCTAGATCGGTTTTTGGTACCAACTCTGAAATATATCGTCAATGGTCTATTGGATGTGAGGATATTTAATGTCATGTAGTCATAAGAATCAAGGAGCTTCAAATTTCATCCTACTTCTAGCAGGTCGTTCAAATCCCCAAGGGGGGGCACCAAAACACCATAGCGAGAAGTAGTAAAGTCCAATTGTAATGAAACTATTTCCTAGAGTTTTGGGAATCTAAGAAATGATCAATGAATTCATTTAGTACATACCAATCCCAATCCATTTGAACACTAGCTACACATCGTTCCGCTGTGACAACTACCTCAAATGGGAACTCCTCCTTTGGAAAAGTGCATAGGATTTTGCAGGCTATCAACTACATGAAAAAGAGAACTGGTCGGGCATTTATTTATGGAATGGGTACCCCACATTAACCATGGCGGGTGTTTCATGTGCCATAGATATCATTTTTTGTAGCATCTTTAGTAGCTAAATATTTTTCCGACTCATCGCCATGCATAGGTATGTTGATAACACAACATATTACTGCCTCATCGACTAGATACTTCCCTCACAACCACAAGTATTTCTTGTTAGCACTCTGTAAATTTTTTCCGGCTGAATAGACAAATGACAGAGGTAACTGTTTCAACCTACTTTAGAGTTGGGCACTAGATTTATCAACTCAAAGAGGGCTCTCTCATGTCACTTGATATATATATGGAAATTGGTGGCTATATTTGGTTCGTTTTGGGGGGTATTATTAAGTTGTTGAAGAAGTGGGGGGTAAAATTTGGGCTATGGAGTTAGAAATAAATAATGGAGTAGCAGGTCATTAGAACTTATCTAGAGGAGAAAGGAAAAATGAGGCAATGAGTCTGAGTTTTCAAATTGAAATTTGCATGGAAAAAGAGGAAAAAGGAAAACACATAACTGCTTCAGAGCATATTAAAATGAATTCTGAAATAGTTGAGAAGATAAATCACATGATCAGATGAATTCCAAACTTTTAACTCTCCAATTTAAAAGAGGAACTTTCAAATGGAATTTTTAAAGACACAGGAAACACACACTATGAAAGAAGACAGAACTCATATCACTACCAATTAGAAAATTTTCAAAAACAGTTCAAAAAAGATTGCTTCTGCATCATATATTCAGTTTAGCTCCATGATTTTACAAAGTCTACCTGCAACGAGGGAAATCCCCCTCCTACTCTCATGTTTTCTATATCCTCGAGATGATATATATATAAAGGAGTTACTTGTGGAATTAAAAATGATTAAACTTCCCCATAATTCTAAAAATAGAGGTCAGTTACAAAAAGGAGTAATGTATAACGACAATTATCCTACTTTAAAGGGATCATTACGAACAGGTCTGACATATTTGGGGATTTTTCCTTTGAATGCCATATGTCCGAAATTTGTTGGAACATACTCAATTCTACCTAAGAATTCATTCCATCTTGGTGATTTCCTCCTTTAGAGTACTCAACTAGGCTAGTTGATTTTCCCCAATGCTCTCAACCGCCTCAGCTCTGATCTCTATCTTCATTGATCTCTTGTAGAGTTTGACCACGTGTCCTTTGATGATTAGGTCCTTCATAACAGGATTTAATCTGACCCCTGATTCTGGTTCTGTCGCAAGGTCAGTATGGAATTTGGTTGCTAATATTTGCGCAATCGACCTTTATTTCTTACTCATTGATAACTTTGCCATGTTAGTTGAAAACCTTGTTTTACTAGATATCATTTGATTGTATTTGTCCATGTATTCCAACTTTGCAAAGGCCATGATGTTTGTTTTCCTAACTCAACAAAAATCAGGAAATCGATCTAGTTTGAGATTACTTTGGTTATGAATGAGATGATGATTGCCTAGAGTAGAATAACACCACCCATATTTGAATATCAGTATTCCTTGAGTCTCAATCATGAATTACTGACAATATTTATTTCAGGTACATTGGTTTATCACGCTCGACCAATCTGTTTCAAATTATGAGCCTTTGAGTTAGTTATCCAGCGACGTTCACCTGACATTTTTCGTATGTGAAGTACCTGAACGAGTGACATGAGGTGATTTGACTAGTCGTCACCTTCCTCCACATGAATTATTGATTTGACATATTAGACCACGTGACATTGGGGATTTTGAGAAAATGGTTTTAGGTAGATCTCTTTTCGCCCCGATGTACCTTTGAGGGCACCATGCGTCCACAAATAAAACCACAGTAGTTTTCCCTAGCCCACCTTCACATAATTAAATTCCATGCTATTTCACTGCCCAATATGGGTCTCGACTGTTGATTTGGGCCACCTTTAAATCTACGGTCCGTTGGATCTTTTTTCTTTTGTGCTTCTGCTATATTTGTCCACATGCCTCCATATATGTCCTAGACTTCAAAATCGCACCATGTCTCTACATCTCTTTAGTCCTCCACTAATTTTGAAACTGGGATTTCAAGTATAATTGTTATGGTGATAACATAGGATCCAATTGGGGATGTTATCCTCCCTGTGAGGTAGCAAAGAACTGTAGACCTGGTGCCTTCTTCGTTGGGACATTTTCAAAACATGTGTGTGTATCCTATTATGTCTTGGAGACTGAACGTCAAATCTTAAAACTGGACTTTGCAAACTGCTCTCAACTGGATGTTGGAAAAATACCACTAGGATCTAACTGCACATACTACCGAAAATTTAAAACAATGCTTGAACAACAATCTTATTCTCACACTCCTACCTACCTTAACTGCTGAAAAGGACTGTCAATCAAGTGAAATCACAATCCCAATGTAGCCATGACAACATTCTATCCACCGTTCATTTTCTTTGCACTTTCTTGTTCCAAAGCCTTTTTGCTGACAGTTCATTCGAAATTTCATCCATAAGTCCAATTCTTAAAAATTTAAAAACACCTAGATTGTTCACTTCCTCTAATAGGGCCACAAATGGATCTTCTAAAACATGCACAAAAAAACTATGTTTCACTTCTTTTACTTTATTTTCGCTTTTAGGTGATTTAACTTGTTGAAAATGACAAATTTGCTGAGAAGTCTGGTAGTAAGGATTTCTTGAGTCATAAGGCAACCATGGTTGGAGAACATCATCTGGTGTAAAAAGACACATATTTGATACAAAAATTTCTTCATTGCAATCCACTATTATTTTTAGATTCTGATTATAAACCTTTTCCATATAATGTGTCTTGGGATCATGAATCATATGAAAGAATGTTTCTTTTTCAGGAGTCAAGACAAAAGAGCAAGATTCCTCCACAAGTGTTTTTTCACTGCTTGGAGTCTCCATAGATTAAGTTTCAAAACATTCATCCATGTCTAGGCTGCTTTGAAAGAGGATCACTACGTCATTTTCAAGGGAAGAAAGGGAACCTTGAAATACTTTCACTTGCTGGGAATATTGTTGGACTTCTACATTAGTTTTAGGAGAAGGAAAATGACCTTTAACAACAATTTCTTGATCATCTTCTTCTTTAATCTAATGGTTAAGAACAGGTTGCAACTCTGAAATGGAATACCTTGCCACGTAATGATCTTTTAATGCATGTAAGTGTAGTTGATGTCCCTTGATGATAACAATATTTTCATGTAAAACAGTACTATTGTGAATGCAGTCATAACTCCCTGTTTTCTCTGGAATCTCATGATTTTCTTTGAACCATTCAAAGGAAGAAAAACATAACGGGAGAGATTTTTTATTTTTAATTCCACTACTTTCTTCACTTTCAACGTCACGCTTGAATTCTTTCTAATTTGAAACATTATAGAAATTTTGTTTCAACAGTTCGAATGAGGAAAAACACAATGGCAAGGTTTTGTTACCTAACTCAAAACTTTCTTCAATTTCTTCATTGTTGTTATAGGCACATTTTTCAATTTCTTTGGATTGTCGAAGATGATCATTTTCAGCCTTATCTTCGACCAATGGCTGCACTTTTGAGCTAACAAGATCTTATACACAACAAGTAATAGGGTCATCAAACAAATGAGAAGAGCGCTGCAATATCTTTTCAATTTGTCTCATTGGTTTAGTGTAATTTTGCATCAACATCAATTCATTTGCCTCAATAATGATCTTAGAATTCTCTTTCAACAATTTAAATGCAGCAAAGCATAAAGGTAGAGAATTCTCCTCAACTGATCTGATATTTTTATCTTTGTAACTGTGATACATAGGTTGAATTATCCCACTGTACTGTTGAAAATAAACGTCTTCAACATCACAATCATCCTCATATTTGTCATATACGGGAAAATCAATAACATATGCAACGTTGTCTAACAAGAACAAACTTGGAACATCAATATGCTCTTCAACAAACTGATTTGCAAACTCATCCTCTTGATTGTCTACAAGAATACATAAAATAATCACCCCTTTTCTTATCATGAGATGGATCAACACCCCCTCTTTCAATAGGTGGAATATAATTTTTTGCAGAATCATTGGCATTGGAAACTTCAAGAGGACCTATGATATTGTCAATTATATGCTCAATATCTCAATCAACCCTTTTCTTCTCATATTCACTTTCACGTTCTTTAGCATTCAGACCCTCATTTTGCATCTATTTACATGCCTGGATATTGTGTTGAATGTCATAAGCATCATTAAACATTTGTTGTAAGGACTTAGGTCTTGTTTCCATCAGGAGGAAAGACAAATCTGGATGGAGAGTAGTTGCATAATGGAGCATGGTAGCAGCTTCAGTGGGTTGAATTTATTTGGAAAAATTGTGATAGATACTAGAAAACCTTCTATCGAATATAGATATAGTTTAATTGCTTTTCTTTTTTAAGGCATAGAACTCTCTAAGTTGTAGATCCAAAGATTTCTTCTTTCCCCAAAACCTTAAAAAGACATCTTTCAATTCTTCCCATGAGCTAATTTTCTCTAGGTATAAATGTTTAAACCAGTCTTTGGTGTCTGCTTTCAAGGATTGAAAGAAGGCCCTCATACAAACATCATCATGGTAAATTTCAAACAAATATATAAAATGCTCAAAATCTTGGATGTGTTTTTCAGTTGAGATGGTATTAGGTTCCCCGTCAAACATAGGTAGGTACTTATAGTACTCAGGAGGAAAATCATGAAGGACTTGAGGTAGCTTCAAGGGTCTGTATCTATGTTAAATCTTGGAGGAAGTTGGATCAAGTATAAGAGGTGAAATACCAGTCTTGGATTCATGGGGCTCATCAACTTGGTTATGGTTATCACGTGGCTTAGATGGAATATTTTTATCAAGGCCAGTGATAAACTGAGGAGATATTTTTGTAACTTTAAGAGGAGGATATATAATTTCTAGATTGTCATGATCATCATTTGCATTCAGTAAGTAAACAAGAACTTGTCTAGAATTTTCAAGAAAGGACCAGAGGCAACTTATAACAAAAAGTGAAATGACTTGGAAAAAATCCCATTTTAAGCACTTGTTTTCTTCCATAATTATTTTCATACCTCTACCAAGGGTTATCATCTTCCAGTGAATTCTATGAACTGCATTTGAAATTTGAGTGGAGTTGTCAACAACGTTTTGGGATCTGGATTCTGCATTGAGAGTGGAGTCACCATTGAAGATTTGAATTTCTGGATTCTTCTACCAATGGAATCACCTTCAAACTGATTTTTTGATATATGGAGTCACCAGAGTAGGAATACAACCAATATATGTCCCAGTGTCTACCACTCTCAGACCTTAGAACTGAACCATGTCATTCTTTCCCAGGGAAAATTTTTCAATTTCGTCCCCGACAAAAGTGCCAGAATGTTAGCACTCTGTAAATTTTGTCCGGATGAATAGAAAAACGACATAGGTAACTCTTTCAACATACTTTAGATATGGGCACTAGCCTTCTCAACTCAGAGAGGGATCTCTCGTGTCACTTGATATATCTATGGAAATTGGTGGCTAGATTTGATTCATTTTGGGGGGTATTATGAAGTTGCTGAAGAAGTGGAGGGTAACATTTGGGCTATGGAGTCAGAAATAAATAATGCAGTAGTAGGTCATTAGAACTTATCTAGAGGAGAAAGGCTAAGTGAGGCAATGAGTATGATTTTTCAAATTGAAATTTGCATGGCAAAAGATGAAAATGGAAAACGCATAACTGCTTTAGAGCATATTAAAATGAATTCTGAAATAGTTGAGAAGAGAAATCACATGAATTTAAATTGCTAAGTCTAGAGCATCATAAGACGAATTCTAGACTTTTAACTCTCCGATTTAAAAGAGGAACTTGCAAATGGAATTTTAAAGACACAAGAAACACACACTATGAAAGAAGACATAACTCATATCACAGCTAATTAGAAACATTTCATAAACAGTTCAAAAAACATTTCTTTTGCATCATATATTCAGTTTAGATCCATAATTTTACAAAGTCTACCTGCAACGAGGGTAGGCCCCCTCCTCCTCTCATGATTTCTATATCCTCGAGTTGATATATATATATAAAGGAGTTACTTATGGAATTCAAAACAATTAAACTTCCCCATAATTCTAAAAATAGAGGTCAGTTACAAAAAGGAGTAACGTATAATGATAGTTCTCCTACTTTAAAGGGATAGTTATGAACAGGTCTAAAATATCTGGGGATTTTTCCTTTGAACGCCATATGTCCAAAATTTGTTGGAACATGCTCAATTCTACCTAAGAATTCATTCTAGCTTGGCAATTTCCTCCTTTAGAGTGCTCAACCAAGCTAGTTGATTTTCCCCAACACTCTCAACCACCTCAACTCTAATCCTTGTCTTCTGTTGTTTCCTCCGCTTCTTCTTCATTGATCGCTTGTAGAGTTTGTCCGCATGTCCATTGATGATTAGTTCCTTCATAACATGACTTAATCTGACCCCTGATTCTGGTTTTTTTGCAGGGCCAGTATGGAATATGGTCACTAATATCTATGCAATCGACCTTTCTTTCTTACTCATTGATAAGCTTTCCATGTTAGTTGAAAACTCTGTTTTACTGGATACTGTTTAATTGGCTTTGTCTATGTCTTCCAACTTTTAAGAGACCACGATTTGTTTTCCTTAACTCTACAAAAATTAGGAAATCAATCCAGTTTGAGATTACTTCGCTTATGAATGAGACGATGATTTCCCGGAGTAGAATAACGCCACCCATATTTGAAGATCGGTAGTCCTTGAGTCTCAATCATGAATTACTGACAAGATTTCTTGTAGGTACGTTGGTTTATCATGCTCGACCAATCTGTTTCGAATTATGAGCCTTTGAGTTAGTTATCCGATGGCATTCACCTGACATTTTTCAGATGTGAAGTACCTAAACGAGTTACATGAGGTGATTTGATTAGCCATCACCTTCCTCCACACGAATTTTTTGTTTGACATATTATACCATGTGACATTAGGACTTTTGGGAAAATGGTTTCAGGTAGATCTCTTTTCACCCTGATGTACCTCTGAGGGTGCCACATGTCCACGAATAAAACCACAGTAATTTTCCTCGGCCCGCCTCGCATAATTAAATTATGTGCTATTTCATCGCCCGATATGGGTCTCGACCATTGATTTGGGCCGCCTCAAAATCTATAGTCCGTTGGATCTTTTTTATTTTGTGCTCCTGCTATATTTGTCCACATGGCACCATATATGTCCCAGAATTCCAAATCACACCATGTCTTTGCATCGCTTTAGTCCTCCGCTAAATTTGAAACTCAGATTTCAAGTATAATTGTTATGGTTATAACATCCCCCACGTAGGTGGGTAAGTAAAATAAGAACGCATAGGGTGATGATCCCACTATGTCCAAAATGAGGGAAGTCAATCAGAGAGAGAATGGAAGCTTTCCGAAGGGGCTGGGCCCAGTCCTTGGTGAGTAATAATGGCTTATGGTCTACACTTCAAATGGTGCGGGCATATTGGTGGAATTGTTTATGAGGAAAATCACTCTATGGCATGGGGTAAACCACAACATATGGAATGACTACAAAAATCAACTTTAATCCCAAGTATGCTATATAAATGAAAATGATAACAAGACAAGATAAAGATCCTACCTCATCTGGACGTTTGATGAAGACCACCGGTGAGCACGTGACTCAAAGCCTTATACCTACAACGTGTACTCAACAACCAAGATATGCAAGCATATGGTGATAATATATAATGTTAGCACATACAATAGCATAATCCATTGACATTCATAGAAAATACTCCTTTGGAATAATAATTCAATTATTTGCAAGACATCAATTGGATGAGAAAATAACATTTCTATTAAAAATTGATCAACAAAAGTGTATGAGTGAAAAACTTTTGTGTCATCACGTCTTGGAACCGAGAAACTAAGTCCCTTCCAATTGGGCCTCCACCACTTCAATCCTCCACCAAAGGCAAGCTCATATAAGGGAGACAATGAGGTTCTCCGTCAAAGAGGGGAGAGCTTGGGGGATAAACAATATGTTCAGACTTCAAAGGACAAAGGGATGAAGACTCAATGTGAAGTGAAAATTTCTCTAGAGTATCTTTGCTCTCAAAAGTTGAATTCTCTCCTCTCTGTGGTTTGGATATGGCCAAATTTATAGGCTTCAAATGGAACTGAAGGGCTAAGTTGAAATTGTTTCAGTATATGTAAGGTCCAGTATCATGGATCTCATGACGTGACTTGGAAACCTGAAAGAATTTTTAATTTTGAGCACCAAACTTGATGTACATGAGATGTAGTGGTTCAACTTGTGTATACACATGTTGTCTAACTTGTATGGTGCATATATGTGGAAAAATATGATTTTTTGGCTTTGGGAAGTGGAAAAGGGGACTTCAAGTCTGCATAGGGAAATGGAAAGTCCTTCTAAGCAAGTTGCATGGGGTGAGGAAAAACTTTCTATAACAAATGCCTAGTAATGTGTGAGGTTAGAGGAGTATTTGCAATGGCCGAAATACATTATAATTCCCAGAAATAGTTTCTCATGAGAATATTACAATCCATAATGACTTTGTATACATGGATTCCAATCTAAATTACACTACAAATCCATGTGGAAATATACCAAATAACTATTCATGGCCATGAATCAACAATAAAAAGTAGATGCATGCCATAGGCTGTCATATTCAAGAACAAGGCCCAGTGAAAACCAATCTCAAAATCAATCTGAAGATATTTGTATACAATGGAGTACAATATGATCTCCCATGATCACTGAAGTCATATAGGTATTGGTCCAAAAAAGGATAGCAACAACTCAGGAAAGCTACTACTATAAACTGATGTATTCAAGTCTTCTACACGAACCGCCAAAGGTAAAATTCTACATCATGTGAATAGAGGAGTTGAGGTCGAACATAATGAGACTTTGTTTGATTACCGATCATTAATGTATACCGTTAAAACATGTGAGACAACTTACTAATAATGAAAATAGGTATCAAGAAATCGAGTACATTCTTATAAGTGTGAATAAAGGTGTTGAAGTCAAACACTTGAATAATCCATCGATTAGAAGACATTGATATATTCCCAACTATGGATGGTGGGAGAACCTGTCACTAATGAATACAAGCCTCTAGGTACTCATAGGAATATAGGCCTTGTTTCCAAAATACATTAGCTAAAGTCGATGGAAGGAGACCCACTAAAAGGAGAGAATTAAGGAATCTCTCATCAACTTGCACGAGGTACAAATAAATAGCATGATAATTTGGAGGAACTCAAACAAAGAGGATGTTCATGAACCAATGAACCTATGCGTCTTTCACATGTACCAAATGCAATTAATGCACTAAAAATACCCTCTGAATAACATCCAATAAGGAAGACTCCCGACAAAGGTAAGGAAACCACCAATAAGGCTAATGGAATCCAAGAGACTGCATGAATCCCAGTGTGTGAATAGATTTATTACTGTCAAACACAACGAAAACCCCCCAGTCAACGAGCAATGAGGAGATGTTGACTGTTGGGTTCAAGGTTACCTACCCATAATGAAAGTAGGACCAGGGTGCACAGTAGGACTAAAACTTCATGTCACTCTGAGACACACTAAGGGTATGGCCGAAATGCAAATTCAAGAGTTCTGAGAAATGGCCAACACAGGCTTATAGACTTACTTTGAACAAGAGCATGAGACATATGGAGGACTCCGACAGCATAGACTTGATAATGAAAATTTTTGATGCAGGAGGCACCAATCAAACTCTCCATAGGGACTATACGAGTAACTAGTCAGAGGAGTAAACTCTAAGTAACGAGATTATCTTCTTAAGGCCATGCTAAAACCACACTTTGGATGAAAAGTGAACTCAAAAGTTTGTTCTTTGTTCAAAGGAGACATGATTGCTACCAATATAAGATAATATTTTTTTCTCGTCTGTCTTTTTTTATTTTTTCATAAGAAAATGAGTGCTATGATACAATAGAGGAAATGAGTGTCACGAGTAAGCAACTAGTTCCAACAGTGGAACATGCCTATGCTCAATGAAAGGAGGTGCATGCTGGATGTGGACACTCGGGGGAATGTTTCCTCTGAGAGTACAAGGTGTCAAGATGCAAAGGATATAAACAAGGCTCTTCTTGGCTGGTGATGTGAATTGTTGAGGTATTAGGCTTGTAACGAGAAAGTAAGAATCGAAAATAGGCTCAATACCACAAGCAGGAGAATGAAATGCAATTATAACTTAACTCCAAAGAATGTCCTTTTTCATAAATTTAGTCCCCTTGGCCTGAAAAAGTATAAAACAATACCTAGGAGAACTCTTCTAGCCAATGTTGACTAGAGCGTTCTTTTTTCGAAATTAGTCTACTTGGTCTGAAAAAGGGTTAAACTTACACCAAATAGACATCCTTTCAAATCCATTTAATAAGTGTGAAAGAGACAAGTTCACTCAAAAATATTTTCCCTTTTGAGAGAGTGGGAAAAGAGATTAAAAACAAATCGGATGTTGTTCTAAGAAGCATATCATGGGGGAGGAAAAGGTTCCCATGTAGAACACCTGTCAGAATCCCGAAACACATTGGTAATTGAAAGAATGTTTGGAGAACCCAAAACTTTCCAAGCTGAGGGGGATAAAATACTTGTAGAGGAGACTTTATCTACAATATATCAAAGAATTCTCCTTATCTATAAGGGTGTATAAGAAGGAAGGTAAGGCTCTACAAGATCATTCCAATCAAAGGAAACCACCCTAGGAATTGGAGGGAGCGTACTCAAAGAGATTGGAATGATCCCTTGTTCAGGATGTACAAAACTAGAAATTCTAAGGACATGGTCAAAACATGCATCACCCCCCAAAATAAGAGTGGGATTGACTGAATATTGCATCAACAATGTCACTTCCTTAGACTTGCCACTCTCCAAGAGAAGAGTGGGATCGACCGAATATTTCATTGGCATGACCACTTCTTTAATTGTTGTTTGAAAAGGATGCGAGACACCATGGTCAAGAGACACATCATCCCCGACAACATGAGTGGTTTCACTCGAAGATTGCATCGGCACAACCACTGGTTGAACAGGATGTGAGACACCATGGTTAAAGGATGCATCACTCCTCAAAACAATAGGGATGTCGGTCGAAGATTTCATCAAAACAACCACTGTATCAACCAAATAAGGATTAGAAGGTTGGGAAACCAAATATGACTCAGAACCTGAAGGGCCACTAGATAAGGATTGTGCTTCTCGTACCACCATAGTAGCAAGGCACAAATGAGTAAGGTGATCTCTCTTTTGCAAATCCTACAAAGGAACTTGGGCTTACATCCTATACATCAAGGTTTCTCAATTGTACAAATTCCCCCAACATGACTTGCAGTGGCTGGTGAAAAACCTCCAACATGACTAGGAGACATTGGTGATGAACCCCCAACATGACTAGATCATGTTGGTGATCTATGTGCAATATGACTAGTAGTGGCTAGAGTTGTTCCCCTAGCATGACTTGCAGCGGCTGGTTGCTAGTATTCAACATGAATTACAAAGGTTGTTGACCTATCTCCAACATGACTAGTAGAGGTTGGTGATATAATGTTAGTATGACTCGTAGTGACTGGACTTGTATTTCTAGAATGATTGGCGACGACTGGTTGCAACATTTGAGATCAAGGTTCCAGGAAATACTGGTGTTGAGAAATTGTAGGCCAGGAAGGGTTCTGGTATACACCATGGCCCTGTCCAGCAGGATAGTATCTTCCTCCAAACTGATTCATAAAGGGTTGTAAGGGCATCATCACCAAGGAAGCCACTTGTGAAGAGAAAGTGACATGACAAGGATTACTCAGGTGAGGATATATGTTTCCCCCAGATGAAGTAAATTTGTGAAGGGGGTTTCCCATACTATAAAAAAAGACTCCCCCTGGATGAAAAATGAGAGGACATATGGAGGTCCTCCATGGGAAAAGCGTTCATAGGAACCAACATAGTGGAAGAAGGATAGATGGACATGATGTAATACGTAGAATGACCACCCATTTGAACACTTTCTCTTGGAAAATTGAATCTAGGATTGGATCCATAGGAAGGAATATTACAACCTCCTACCATAAGAGTTGGTTGAGGGATATGAATCCCACCAAATGAAAAGGGAGAATAAGGAGGCATCATACCCCCAAACCCAAAACTAGAATCCACATAAGAAGATGAGATAGAGGATGGAAAGTGTGGAGACATGTCTAGCATACCAAAAGAAAAATGACTAGAGGCCCAAGGTATTGGCTGAGTATCATGATTTGGTGCACCACTTGAAAATACAAAATGATTGAGAAAATACCATGTGTTGGGTAGCGCTAACTTAGGGAGTCACGGGGGCTCCACTAACCATAGCAATGAAAAATCATGATGCAATACAAAATCAAAAGGCCAACTAATAATCAGAGAGCACACCAAAGTAAAGGAAAAAGGCTAATGCACACAAAAAGGATATAGTGGCTGAAAAGGAGCCTCCCTCACTAGAGTAGGTATGTCTCTCCCAAGAGGGCCTAAGACTCCCTTCAAAATATCAGAGGTATTAGAATCCGTTATAAGGGCCCTCATGGACCTAACAACAAGTAGGTCAGATCACCCCGGAGAGGTAATCCTCCATAAAGTTTGTGTGTTGTCCAACCCTTATCTGACTCGGGGTACTTACAAAATAACCCCTGCAAGTAACCTATGTGGCTACATATGTAAAGAAAATAAAGTCACCACAATATAACCAAGGCGCAGGCAGACAG
This sequence comes from Picea mariana, assembly GCA_032191745.1. Lineage (NCBI taxonomy): Eukaryota > Viridiplantae > Streptophyta > Pinopsida > Pinales > Pinaceae > Picea > Picea mariana. The sequence continues at coordinate 132,617 of JASDQU010101371.1, forward strand.
TCGCAAGTCAGGTCCACCATATGGGCAGGGTAACAAAGCCCAAAATGTTGAAATCATAGCCTCTCATAGAGGTAAATGTTCTAGCAAGACCCCCAAATACGAATAGATCCCCAGAAATATCTGTAACACTAAGAAGGCATTAGAGGGATATCTCTGCAACCAACTTCACGCGACCTCATGCTTAACTCTGGTGTGAGCGGAGCGTCCTGACATCACTAATTACATAATGGATTTCACCACTCCCTGGTTAGACACATATGTTGAGTTTAATAGCCTTAGAGAAGTTTATTCACAAAATCATATTCCAAGGCCCTATATCCTATGCTTGTTTTTGTACTCTGAAAAATAAAATTATTTCTAATCAATTTTAATTAATCGACGTTTCTTTTAATGGCGTTGTTTACTCAAGAGATGTGATCATGAAAATGATGATGTTCTGACTTATCATATTAAAGAAAAGAATATGAAAAAAGAGCTAAGTCCTAATCTTCAATTCTCAAAAGATGATAATCTTTCAAAATTGAACTTTCAATTCAACTCTACAATTTCAATAAGATGCAATCTTTCCATGTGTATCAAGATAAATACTAAAAACCCAAAAAATCAAATGCGAAAATGTAAAATGTATAGTTTTGTATTTTTGATATAAAGAAATGAAATGTAAGGACTAAAAAGAAACTTGATATATAGACCCTACTGCAAGAGAAAAGAGACAAGACAAGAAGGATACCAAGAAGCAAACACTCAGACCAAGATGCAAGGACAACCAATGAAAAATATGATGAGAAATAAAATCACCCAAAAATTCAACAATTAAAAGGTTTCCTATCACTATGCAAGCACTCAACACTTAGGAAAAAGACCCAAGAATACTCAACAAGCATCAAAACTCACCCAACAAATACAAAACTCAACAAGTAAGATTAAAAAGTTTATGTATGCGACTGTTTTAGAAAAACTCACGTATGTACACGCCCTATAGAATGACATCTCGCATATGTACGCATTTGTCAAGGGAAAACCCACATATATGTAGTAAAACACTGACTAGGAAAGGGTTAAGCCAAGAAACTCATATGCAAAGTAAAAATAGGCTTTCAAGAAATCAGGCGTCAAGGAAACTCAGGCTAATCGAGAGCAATCGAAGGAGAAAAACACTCCAAACCCCAAAATAAAAGATTCGATCCCCAATATGGTTGCCAATTATGTTATGAGGAAAATCACTCTATGGCATGGGGTAAACCAAAATAGACGGAATGACTACAAAAATCAACTCTAATCCCAAGTATGCTATATAAATGAAAATGATAACAAGACATGATAAAGATCCTACCTCGTTCAAACGTTTGATGAATACCACCGTTGAGAATGCAACTCAAAGATTTATACCAACAACTTGTCCTCAACAACCAAGATACACAAGCATATGGTGATAATATATAATGTTAGCACATATAATAGCATAATCCATTAACATTCATAACAAATACGTCCATGGAATAATAATTCAAATATTTGCAAGACATCAATTGGACAACAAAAGAGTATATCTATTAAAAAATGATCAAGAGAAGTGTATGAGTGATAAAATTTAGTGTCATCACATCTCAGAACCAAGAAAATAAGTTCCTTCCAGCTGGGCCTTCACCACTTCAATCCTCCACCAAAGGAAAGCTCATATAATAGAGACAATGAGGTTCTCCATCAAAGAGGGAAGAACTTGGGGAATGAACTATGTGTTCAAACTTCAAAGGAAAAAGGGATGCAGACTAAATGTGAAGTGAAAGTTTATCCATCATATCTTTGCTCTCAAAAGTTAAATTATCTCTTCTCCATGGTTTGGAAATGGACTAATTTATAGCCTTCAAATGGAATTGAAGGGTCGAGTTAGAATGTTTCAAGTATATGGAAGGTCAAGGATCATGGATCTCATGATGTGACATGGAAACTCGACATAATTTTTAATTTTGAGCACCAAATGTGATGTACATGGGTTGTAGTGGTGCAACCTACATATATGCATGTTGTCTAACTTGTAGGGCATGTATATGTGGAAAAATATGATTTTTTGTCTCTAGGAAGTGAAAAGGGGGACTTCAAGACTACATAGGGAAATGGAAAGGCATTTTGATCAAGTTGCATGGGGTGAGGCAAAAATTTCTATAGAATAATTCCAAGGTAGGGAACTACTCATGGTCGCGAACATTGTAATCATTAAATTGGACATCCTTCACTCTCCCAATCCAGGAACCTGTAAACCTCACATGTTGAGGAAATGCCAACTCTTCTATCTATCGGTCTATGACAATCTTGGATCTATTATGGCCATGTGGTCTACTTGACGAGTCCATGGGAATTATTTCGGTGGGGTTTTTTGAAAGCTATGGATAGGTAGAAAGCTTTATATTTATGGTCACCATTATCCTACTGTGCCCTTTAAACTAGATTGGACAACATTAGTTGTGAAAATGGAAAGTTACCAAGTAGACACTGTGAGATAGCTAGGTGGTTTATTGGGAATAACCATTTTCATATTTCGGATCATTCAAATGTGCCATATCCCAAGATTCCCATCAACTAATAAATGGAAACACATTTCTTGAGACACTACTGCCAGTGTTCATGATTTGGGAAACATAACAATCCTTATGCATTAAATGGTGTATGATGACCAATTTACTGCCAAGAGTGGGGAAACTTCAAAAAGGTCAAATGATAATAAAGGTGGATGAGACTTGAGCATATATATATGTTATGCTCTCTTCAGTCATTGTGGATGAATCAATTTTACTATTTGGAAGGAATCAAATTCAATATTAGTACATGATGATGTGATATTTTACTGTTATGGGCCTCATAAATGATGCTTTGTTTAGGTATTGTATAATGGACATGTCATTATCTTCATTCATTGAAGATCCTGGGGCCTAAAGTGTGTCAGGTACATCTTTGTACATATGCATAGATGATCCTTCAGGGTTGTTGTGCATGTTTCCTATGCCCCCTAGCATGGGTGCCTATTGGCTACTTAAGCGCAATGACCCCTGGTAGGATACAATTCCTTTCCACCCATATCCATTGTACCTATTATAATAATTGATTATCCCAGACTATGGTATCCTTGTGGGCTTCATTTTTTGCTCAATGGGGTTAGTGGTGATAAGACGAGTCAATGGTTTTTCTTTTTCCATAGATGTAGTAGAAAAATACTTTCCTTATCCATTCAACTCCTTTTTTTGTGTTGTGGAAACCCTATGTTCTAGAAGAACAAATTTATTTTGAATCCTCTTGTGTCGGTCCTACAACAATCTATGGTGTGTTTGATGTTGGTGTGTGGCTATCCATCACCATTCACAAGAACACATATATCAATGAATATCCATATCGAGTCTGAACCTTTCCCACATGGATGCTTCAACAACTTCTCGTTCACAATAAGGTTCCTGATGCACATCCCACCATCGTGTCAAAATTATTATAAGAATTGTATCAAGAATGAAAGCCTTGTGTTGCTCGGGAATATGTTGTATCTAAGAAATAAATATGTCCATCAATTTTGAGCCATTGTACCAATAGGATCCAAATTCTTTTGTGCGCTCCATCTACAGTGGGGTTGATATAATCCTCCTTATGCCCAGTGATCTTATATATTTTTTTAATACTTAAGCTCTGTGAACCCTCATCCACTGGTTCATTATATCTGTCTCCTTCATATGGATCCAAAGGTGAGACCACACACAGGGTGTCTATTTCAAATGACATCTACCTTTTATTTATATTCAACATTTCATTATTATCAATGGCCTAGTCAATACCAAGAAATGTCGGATATGGATCTGTTAGAAAACAGGACCATGGAGCAATAAAATAAAACAAATGCGGAAAAAAAACACATAAGATACACAGTACAATAGAGACACAGATTTACGTGGTTCACCCAGTGTGGGCTACGTCCACCAGAGAAATT
>JASDQU010101371.1:137048-152770 GCA_032191745.1 Picea mariana
TCACAAATTCATATAATTTGTCACAACCATGGGGCCAAATGACAAAGGTATCATCAACAAACCTATTCCAGTATTTAGGTTTGAAGGGTGAGGAGTTTAGGGAATTGTTTTCCAAATCTTCCATGAATAAATTGGCTATGATGGGAGAGAGGGGGGATCCCATAGCGACCCCACAAGTTTGTTCATAAAAGTCACCTTGGAAACTAAAGAAAGTGGATTTCAAACAAAGCTCAACTAAGTTGGCAGTGCCTAGGTCAGTGATGTTTTTGATGACTTTCATTGCTCCGTCAATGGGAATTTTAGTGAAGAGAGAAACAACATCAAAGCTAATGAGGATGTCATCCTTGTCGACTTTAATGTTTTTGATCTTGTTTACAAAGAAAGAGGAGTCTTTAACAAAGGAGCTAGTGTTTCCGACTAAGGGTTTGAGTTTACGAGCTAGGTATTTTGCAAGTTGATAAGTAGGGCTGCCTATTGTGTTGACGATGGGTCTAAGAGGGGCCCCTTCCTTATGAATTTTAGGAAGTCCATATATCCTAGGGGTGGAGGGGCAACTAACAATAAATTTCTTTTTATCATCGTCTTTTATGTTGCTTAATTTAATGGCATTGGAAACTTCTTTTGCAATCTTATTTAAAGGGGTTTTTATTGAGTTTCTTATAACTTCCACTATTATTGAGGTGATCCAACATTTTTTCAATGTAGTTTTCCTTATTCATAACGACAACAGCCCCACCTTTGTCTTCTTTTAGAACTGCTAAATTCTTATTATTGTTTAGGGATTTTAGAGCCAAAAATTCTTCTTTGGTGATATTGTTCTTTGGTGGTTTTACTCTACGGAGAATTACTGAGTAGTCTTGTTTGATTTCTTCTTTAGCATTATCTGGGAGGTTTTTAATACTATTTTCAATGCTGCATAAGATGGGATTCGATTTTGAGTCTTTTGCTTGCATGGGAGGATTGTACAGGTGAGTGTGTAGGGGAAATCTGGAAATTTGAGTTAACATGTGGAGGAGGAGCACGTAGAGACAAATTTGGCCATCCACAATGTTGGGAGACTACTGGGTGAACAATCTCTTACCATCCGTCATTATCGGGAAATTCAGGTTGCCATGAAACATGAGGGGGCACAGGGATACCAGGGACATGCTGGGGTTGGAAGGGAGGCCTCTCTGGTATAGGTTGGACTACCCATTTTCCAATCCAATTGAAAAATCCAACTTGGAAGAGATGGTTTAACTCTTGAGGATCTGCATCAAAATGTATCGAGAATCTTGGCCTTCTAGGCCCTTTGTTCTAATTCCCTCTGCCCCTATTATTTCGGCCATGGTTTCCTCTACTGAAGAAGCTCATCCTGTATGCAACGTTTATTAGCAACTAGCTTCTTAAACAAACCATACATAACATCTCTTAATATGAAACAAAGTTTGGCTCAACAATCACATCAGACCCATGCAATCCAATCCATAAAATTCATGAGTAGGGGGTGAATAAGAGTTCTGGGATATCTGAGGGGGTTGTATTGAGTGGAAAAGTGATAAAATGAAAAGGAGTAAGAACATGATTACTGCTCAACAAATCATTAAACAATCGACTGTGTAATAATAACAAAATCATATCAGTTGTGATCCATCTCTATGTTATTTTTTAATTGTTGTAATACAAAGTTTTAATTTAATTTTAAGAACAAGGCGTGCAAAATGAATCTGGGATTGTGAGGGGATTTGTATTGAGCAAAAAAGTGAGAAAATGACAGGGGATTTAATGGATATTGTTCATAAAATAAATTAAATAATCAACAATCATAACTCTGTATTAAAATCAATCCAAAAAGCACCAACATTCATTGTTCCTCAATTTTATACAAAATTGCTTGTTGTTTCAATAACTAAATTTCCCAAAATTCCTTAATTTATAACAGTTTGTGCAATCATAACTTATAAAAATGTTTTCCATTCAACAATATTGTTTAATAAAATGTTGATCCTTTCTTCCCCCCCCTTTTTTTAAATAATGAAAACATGCACAATCACATGCTCAACATCTATCTCTGATAATCCATAATGCACCACGATAAACAAGCAACGCCCATTGTTTACCAATCAACAATCGAGCCCAATTAAAAAATACACATGTCTCTTTCCAAAACATGGACAGACTTCAAGCATGCCTGATTATACATAGTTCTTCATCATATGAATCGAAAAAATCTTGAAATGAAACAACAGTCAACCCAAACATAAAACCTGAGCCTCATCTCTGTGGGTATACTTCCTTTTAAAACAATTGGTAGTCTGTATGATGATTCCAATATAATATATGAAGCAAACATAACCAAACTGACACATATGCATCATTTTTAAACTTGCCAGAACCTTGATCGGGCTCAATAAAATTCATACACAAGTGTCTTATTATGCAATCAAGACCATGTTGGATTAAACACAGTAAGCGAAACCATAATGAGTAGGAATACAACCCTCGACTATATGCAACTGCTCATTTCCATTTTTACTTGTTCAAATCAGACAGAGACTCGATGAGAGAAGATGTGTCTTAAATACTTCCATAATCACTTAACTGATGGCCAATACTTGACAACCCCAGAAGGTGCCCAAGGAGAGCAGAGACAATAGGAGTAAAAACAACCCAGTGCACACAGGTGCATCTAAACTTGCAGAGAAGAGACGAGGGTTACCTTTACAGTGGCGATTATTAAAAAAAACACACATAGATATAACATCTTTTTCCAACCCTGAAGAGCCGAACAACTTGACAAAAACCAAAGTGAGGACACACACACCCTTTTGACAGAACACCAAGATACAACTTGTATCAATCCACAACAACACAAGCCTGTATTAACGTTAAGGTCCAACCAAGACTGGATATTGGGACACTTTAGTGAAAAGACAGTAAGAACAGGCCATCAACCACGACTCGGGGTTTGAAGAAAATAACACAACAATTGTTGGCAATTTCTCTGCGACTGGGTAAGGGTTATCACCAAGACTGAGAAGAAACCAGTTAACCGATAGTGATACACAGAACAAAAACCCACAATCATCAACCCAGAGCCATATTGCACCACTGTTTACTTATTATTCCACAGAGACCCATCATGAAACTACATTGACCGAGCAAACAACCAACACACAACTTAAAAAACCATTCCTTTGCTTGCAATTCCAAATATTTTATAGTTATAACAGAGAGCCATAACACCACATTTATACACAGTCAAAATTCTCAAGAACAAACAGAATCCAAGCATCACTGAACCATCATTTGGTTCATACAACAGAGAATACATCATGGATGGAGAGAAAAGAATCATACCCATGGGAAAGAATCTTAAATGGTGAGTTGGATGAGACTTCCTTCCAAAAAACCTGAAAACGCTGAGCTTCACAACCAACAGAGAGAAATTGCAACAATGGAGCAATGCTAGGGTGACGGGCGAAAGGGAAAGTATAAAGTGACCTGCAATAATTGCACGTTGCTTCCATCACATGGCCACATTCAATTCGAAGTACGAGACAAACCAATTAGCATCCCATTCACCAATAATCAAACCATATAACCAATGTGTATTCAATGCCAAACCATCGTGAGATCTGAGATGATATCCATTGCATAATGCGCCACCCAATATAGTTTACATGTTAACCCTTGCCATAACTCCAAGCAATAATACATATTAACAATGCTATATGCGCCTCCATTCAAATATAATGAAATCCACATAGTCCATCAACCAAACAAGTAGCATAATAGTTAGGACTAACAATAGTATCCCTTAACTCTTTCATTCGAAACTTGCATATAGTCTTTTATTATAGTTGAAATACATAGTTCCTTTCTTTTTGTTACACTTTAGGATCTTTTCATAGTTTTTTTTCTTTGTTTTGATCATGCTACCATTAAAATATCCCTTGCATATATGTGGCTAGGTAATCGATCATAAGAATTAGTAACAAGGTTATAACATGGCAACTGTAATAACATGCTCCTCATAACCATAAAATTGTTCTGTGTCGCAAAAAGGATTCCACAATAATGCATTATCCACCTATCATCACGCCAAATGAAACCAAGATTGCATCGTAAAAAATGTAGGACTGTGTAGGTAGCATCCAAACAACAACAAAACATGTGTAATATCTCTATCTTTGTGCCTTTAGTCTACAAGGGGGTCCCACCTACTAGTATTATATTATTAGCATAGTTAAATAATAGTGCTTTAGCAATGCTTTGCGGGAGGAATTCATCGTTACAGTTTTAATTGTCAACAAATTGATGACTCCACAGGAAAATCTGTTTTCAATAGATTAAGAACTTAGAATGTATGGTTTTGCAGACCAAGTAACATCAGATCAAGAAGATATAATTCAGAATGATTATGCAATAGGGGGAACTGAGCAGATTTAATGGAAAAATGACCGGAAATTTGGGAATAAATCATGGAAAGTGTTAAGTATGAGGGGGTTTATTCCTTTAAGCATAATCATTCAACTAAAAAAATGTTCTTGACTTTAAGGAGAAAAAATTTCTGAACTTGCTCTTTTGAATATTGAAATGGATGAAGAAAAGGAAAGCAAAAGAGGGATAAAACCAACTATCTCATAAAACAACAGTGGAAGCAGATAACAATTTCAATCATGTTTTCAAGGGGAACATCATGACAACTGTGTAATATTGATTGTTATTGATTAACAAATGATCCAACAGTTTATTTTGACAAGAAATGAAGTAAAAAAGAACAAAAAGCAAGAAATGTCATAGCATAAATAAAACAACAAAATTAAAATAAGCCGAAATGAAATGGAAGAAAATGTAAAAGCAGAAATGTAAAACTTTTAATGTAGAATCAGAAACAAAAAACTACTAATGTAAAAGAAGAAATGAAAACTACTAATACAAAAACATTCCAAACAACGTTAAACTCTTCAAGTTGGTTCCACGTAATGTTTTAAGTGGGAACTGTTAGTGCTGTAGGAAAACAATTGCTCTTGTAAGTCCTTTAGAATGTAAGAATTTGCACCCAAGACAAAAGCGATCTTAAAAGAACTGAACCATAAATTTTGAAACTTTTAATGGCTTCCTCTATCAGCATGAGCTGAATCCCACAACAATACCTTCTCATTGACTTTAAATTTGATAGATTTGACACCCTTGTTGAAATATTTTTTAACAGTCTTTTGTATTCTCTTTATATTATCCAAGGCAAACATCCTTTGCTCCTCTAAAGCCAAAAGTGCATTCATTCTTTGAGAAACATCAAAAGAATTTAATTCTTCGACCTGTAGCATTAACCTGAAGGTGGAAAGTTCCAGCTCAGTAGGCAGAATGACTTCTTGACCATAAACAAGCTGGAAAAGAGTGCAACCAGTGCTCATCTTAGTGGTAGTGTGATCTGCCCAAAGGGCATAAGTGAGGAGAATGTGCCATTGACGAGGCTTATATTCAATGAGCCTTTTGATAATTCTTACCAGATTCTTATTGGTAGACTCGGCCTGCCCATTTCCTTGGGGTTAATAAGCTAATGAGGTAAAATGTTTAACCCCCAACTTAGCTAAAAATTGGGTCAGCTTCAAAGAAATAAAAGTGGGGCCATTGTCTGTAATAATTTCCAAAGGAAGACCAAATCTGGAAAAAATATTGTTTTCAAGGAAAGAAATTACCTGTTGATCCTGCGAATGTTTAAACAGGACAACTTCATCCCATTTTGTAAAATAGTCTGTGGCTGTCAAGATAAATACTTTTCCTACTGAAGACGGAGGATTAATAGGACCAATAAAGTCCAAACCCCATTTTGAAAAATGAAAGTCCAGGAGCACGGGTTGTAAAGGCATGGCTAAAATGCGTTCTTTCCCAACAAATTTCTGGCACTTGTCACAAGATCTCCAAAAAACATAAGAATCACGAAAGATTGAAGGCCAACAGTATCCTTTTTTGATAATATTAAATGCAATGGTTTTAGTAGAAAAATTACCTCCTACATGAATGACATAATTTGAAGAACCATGAGTTTCTTGCAACAATTTCTATGCTTCCTCATTGTTTACACAATGAAGCAACATACCATCGACAAATCTTCTAAACAATAAGTCTCCTATAATGACGTATCTAGCAGATTCGAGGCTGAGCCTTCTTCTTTGATGAGTGTCGAAGTTATTTGGACATCTTTGATTTTGAAAATAGTAAACCAAATTTTTATACCAAGGATGTTCAGACACAGGAAGGATTTGATTATCAATGTAGAACAGTGTTGATAGAGAGTTATCCTGTTCATCAATTTCTTCACTATTTTAGCATGTTGAGCTAAGTGAAGGGATAAGTCATGTCCCTTGATGGTTTTAGAAGTCACGATAGTTAAATCATGCTCCTGGACCTTGGAAAGCCAATGTATAAGCTTCCTTGAAATATAAGTCTGTGAGAGCAAAAACTTGACAATGGGTAAAGAGACTTTTACCAACATGTGCTTACCTAAGATGAAGTAGCAAATTTTTTCAACAACTTTAACAAGAGCGAAAACATGCTTTTCAATAAAATAATATTTAAACTCATCATCAAACAAGATTTGAATCATGTAAGCCACTAGTTTTTCATTACCTTGGTCATCACATTACACGAGGATAGCAAAAACTGCTTCCTCTGTGGAATTATTATATATCATAAATTCTTTCTCAAAATCTAGCTTTGCCAAAACCAGTGTGGAACTGATTGCTTTTTTGATCCCTTCAAAAGTGTTTTTGACATCATCTGTCCAAGAAAAGGAACGATCTTGCTTAAGCAGATTATGAATTGGCTTGACCATCACAACAAAATTAGGAACAAATCCACAGACAAAGTTAATAACACCCATAAAAGCTGGAACCTCCTTCTTGGAAGTGGGAGCAGGCAGATTTAGGATAGCAACAATCCTTTCAGGATCAATGCTTATCCCCGAATTAGAGACAATGTGTGCAAGGAGCTTGACCTTGGTAATGCCAAAAATAGACTTAGAAGGATTTAGAGAAATGCCAAATTTTCTGCATCGCATGAGAACTCTTTTAAGATTACCAAAATGATCTGATCGATTTTTAGAATACACAGTTAAGTCATCAAGATAAATCTGAATAATATCGCCAATCAAATTGTCAAAAGCTATTTGAAAAGTGGAACCTGCGTTAGATAGGCCAAAAGGCATACATTCATAAGCAAAAGTTTCCCAACGAGTAATAAAAGTGGTTTTATATTTATCTGCCCTTTTTGCCTTGATTTAATTGTAACCAGAAAAACCGTCAAGTAGGAACATCCTCTGTGACCCTACAACTTGCTGCAAAATCATTTCCATATTAGGGAGAGGAAAGTAACATTTTATACTAGCCCTATTCAATGCATGGAAATATATGCATAATTTGATTTGACCATTTGTTTTCCGAACGGGAACCAAATTGGAAACCCACTCAGAATACTTAACCGGGAAAATGATCCCAACCTTCAAGAGTTTTTCTAACTCTTTTCGAATAGTTTCTTCCAGTGCAGGGTTAATGGGTCTTTATTTTTTCCTAACTGGTTTTATTCCCTCCTTGATAGGAATGGCATGTTGTATAAGAGCAGGATCAAAACCACAAAGATCCTCATAAGACCAAGAAAAAACATCTTGAAATTCACCAAGCGGCTTAGCGAACTTCAATTTTTCTTCATCAGAACATTGGGCACCTATTTTAACATTCTTTGGAGACTTGGGTGTTCCAATGTTCAAGGGAATGGTTTCACCCACTTTCCTTTTTGACTCCTCTTCTTTATGTTTTTCTTTGTTTCCTACATCACTCGATGAAAATGAACTTTCTAGAGGAGTCAAGCCTTTAGGATTTTTTTTTTATCTTCCATTGATATAATTTCCTTAGGATTATAAGGTTCATTTTGAATGAAAGCACATATTCTCTCATCATTAGGAAAGACCTGCCATGTCTCTATGTTGTCAGGGATGTGCAGACGATAAAGAGATTGAAAGGTACAATCAGGTCTTTGTGGCAGAAGTTGTCGAGTAGGAGAGGCTGCAAAAACAACTAACCTGTCATCTATTGAGTTCAATTCCCTTTTAACATGAGTGATGTTGAAATATAGTAAGTTCGAGATAAGTGCCCAAATAGTTTGGGTATAAAGTTTCATTAACTTGTTTCTAGGAGAGTATATCTTACATACAAGGTTTACAACAAGTCCGGAATCCCCAAAAACTGTAAGGTGACCACAAGCCAGATTATAGGATTTTTCAATGCCTAGCAGTAATGCTTCAAATTCAGTGACATTGTTTGTGCAAGCAAACTCTAACCTATAGGAAAAGTTATGAATCTTACCCATAGGAGAGTACAAGATAATACCATCTTTGTTTCCTTCATTGGAGCATGGACCATCAAAGTGCATATGATGTTCGACAACATAGGTATTCCAACAAAGGACGAACACCTTCAATAACCACTCACATAACCAAATCAAAGATCAACACAACGATGTTTTCACGTGGTAAAACCCCGATGGGGAAACATCCACGACCCCAACCAACGTGGCCACTTGGATAAGTTTATTAATGCAAAAGAAAAATATTACAGAGAGATTTTACAAGAGAGTTTCTCACAATCGATCATCGACAAATGACCCTCTATGCTCTTTAAATAGATATCATGGACCAATCGGGTTCTAAGCCACAGATCAATGGCCGTTAATATCGAGGAGAGTATGAACCGTTAGATTACTCTATGTCGAGAACATATCGTGACCATTGGATTTCCTAACTACAAATGCATACTAATGCATACTAAAGAAACACACTTTTACCTAACGACACATTAGACCAAGTAGATATTAACTAACTCCTAAGTGTCTAAATATCCTAACATACCCCCCCTAAAAACAACTTGGGATAGGATTGAAGGATTTACAATGTTGACACAATAGGAGAAGGAATGAGGCATTAGAGCCTATCCCCCCTTAATGACAACTTCCTGAACTCCTAACATAGATCGAAGTTTGGAAAACTTCGCTTTTGTAAGAGACTTTGTGAAAATGTCTGTAACTTGATCTTCTGTAGGGAAAAAGAGAACTTCAATAACTTGATCATGAATGAGCTTTCTGATGAAGTGCATGTGTAGCTTGATGTGCTTGTTGCGCTGATGTTGAACTGGGTCTTTGGCGAGCTTGATGGCACTCTGATTGTTGCACCAAAGGCTGGTTGGATTTTTACGAGGAAAATCTCTCTATGGCTAGGGGAAAACAACAACAATCAGAAATGATTGCATAAATCAACTCTATTCTCAAGTATGCTATATAAACAAATATGCTAGCAAGACAAGATAAAAGGCCTACCTCATCCAGACATTCGATGAAGTCCACCATTGAGCACTTGACCCAAAGCAATATACCTACAACTAGTCCTCAACAACCAAGCAAAACAAGCATATGGTGATAATAAATGATGTTAGCACATTCAATAGCATAATCCATTAATAAACATGACAAATACGCCCATGGAATAATAATTCAAATATTTGCAAGATATCAATTGGACGGGAAAAGAGTATTTCTATTAATATATGGTCAACAGAAGTGAAAATGTTACAAATTTCTGTGTCGGTACGGTTCAGAACTGAGAAACTAAGTTCCGTCCAACTGGGCCTCCACCACTTCAATCCTCCACCAAAGGCAAGCTTATAGAAGAGAGACAATGAAGTTCTCAATCAATAAGGGAAGAGATTGAGGGTTGAACACTATGTTCAGAATTAAAGGACAAAGGGATGCAGACTCAATATGAAGTAAATAATTTATCTAGAGTAACTTTGCTCTCAAAGTTGAATTCTTTCTCCTCTTTTCCATAGCTCGGAATTGGCCCATTTATAGCCTTCAAGTGGAACTGAACGGTCAAGTTGGAATTTTTCCAGTATATGGAAGGCCAAGGATCATAGATATCCTGTCGTGACATGGAAATCCAACACCATTTTTCATTTTTGGGCACATATACCGATGTACGTAGGCTGTAGAGGTGCAGCCTATGTATACACATGTTGTATAGTAGGCAAGGTGCATACATGTGGAAACAATTTATTTTTAGCTCTGAGATTTTGCAAAAAGGGATGAAAAGTCTGCATAGAGAAATGGAAAAAGGCTCTCTGTGCATGATTGCATAGGGTGAGGAAAATATTGATATAACAGATGCCCCCCAATGTGTGAGGTCAAAGGAGTATTTGCGATGGTCGAAATACGTTTTAAAAACCCAGAAGTGGAGTGATGGGGAACCAGCTGGAAGAACTAGTTTCTCATTACATTCTGCACTGACTTTGCATACATGGTTGCCAATTTGAATTACACTGCAGATCCATGTGAAAACATACCAAACAATTTTTCGTGGATATGAATAGGAAAATACAAATACGGTTACATGCCAAAGGTTGTCATAGTCACGAACAAGGCCCAATAGAACCATTCTCAAAATCAATATGAAGATATTTGTATACAATGGAGTACAATCTGATATCTCATGGTCACTGAAGTCATATAGGTACTGGTCCAATGAAAAGAAAGCAACAACTCAGGAAATCTACGACGACATATTGATGTCTTCAAGTGTTCTACACAATCCACCAAAGGTGCAAGTCTATATCATGTGAGTAAAGGAGTTGAGGTAGAACATAATGATACATTATTTGATTACTATTCATTGAGGTATACCGTTAATAAATGCGAGACAACCTACCGATGAAGAAATTAGGTATCAAGGCATCGAGTACATTCTTACAAGTGTGAATAAAGGATTCAGGGTCGAACACTTGAAGAATCCATCGATCGGGAGACATTGATGTATTCCCAACTGTCGATGGCGAAAGAACCTACCACTAATGACTACAAGCCTCAAGGTACTCATAAGACTCTAGGTCTCGTTTCCAGAATAGACGAGCTGAAATCGATGAAAGGAGACCTGCTAAAAGGAGAGAATTAAGGCATCTCTCATCATTCAACACGAGGAACAAAGCAAGAGCTTCATGATTTGGAGGAAATTGGACAAAGAACATGTTCATGAACCAACGACCCTGTATGTCTTTCGCGTGTGCCAAGGGTAAGCGGTACATGAAAAAGACCCTCTGAATAGCAACCGATGAGGAGAAATGCTGACAAAGGCAAGGAAACCACCAATAAGGCTAATGACATCCAAGACACTGCATGAATCCTAATGTGTGAATATATGTCTTGTCGTCGAACATAAGGGAAACCACCCAGTCAATGACTAATGATGAAATGTCGACTGTTGGGTTCAAGGTTACCTACCAATGATGAAAGTAGGACCAGGGTGCGTGATAGGAAAACAATATCATGTGATTCTGAGACCAATTGAGGGTATGGCCGACATGCAAAGTCAAGAATTCTGAGAAATGGCTGACACAGGTGGATAGAATTCCTTTGGAAAAGAGCATGAGACATATGGAAGACTCCGGCAGCAAAGACTCAATGATGAAACCATTAGATGCAGGAGGCATCAATGAAATTCTCTACAGGGACTGGAAGAGTAACCAGTCGGTAGAGAAAAATCTTTGTAACGAGCTCAACGTCCTAAGGCCATGATAAACCCAAAATGATGATGACAAATGGACTCAATAACTTTGTGCTCTATTCAAAGGCGACATGACTACTGCCAATATAAGATAATACTCCCTTCCTGCCTGTATTTTTTTTTTTTTTCATAGACAAATGAATGCTATGATACAGAGGAGGAAACAAATGTCACAAGTAAGCAAAACTAGTTCCAGTAGTGGAACATACCTATGCTCAATGGAAGGAGATGCATGCGAGAGATGGACACTCAGGAGAATGCTCCCTCCTGGGTATAGGGTGTAAAATTTTAAAGGATATAAACGAGGCTCTGCTTGGTTGAGGATGCAAAACTGTTGAGGCAAACGGTTTATAACGCAAAGCGAGAACCAACTATAGGCTCAATACTGCAAGCAAGGGCATGAGATGAAATCAGAACTTAATGCCAAAAAATGTCCTTTCTTATGATATTTAGTCTATTTTGTGTTAAAAAGGGATAAACTCGTGCCAAATAGACGTCCTTTCGAATCCAATTTATGAGTGTAAAAGAGACAAGTTCACTCGGCAATCTTTTCACTTTTTGAAGATGAGTTGTAAAAGAGCTTAAATTAAAATTGGTTGGGAGTCCTCTAGGTATAAGGCAACATGTTTATGAGTGAGAAATGAGGCTCAACATAACGTCATGTATTAGCTATAAGGGACTCTTGGTCCTATGGAAAAAATCTCTGCATGGGCACCAAATGAAGCAGAGGATCTAACTAGGGCACCCATGTTTGGTAAGTCTCTAGCACTTGATAATGACATGTCTTATAACAGATGGAGGGTTATGTGTCGCAACAAATGGGTTCGTACCTAAGGTGTATGAGTGACAGTTATAGGATAATGCAAACGTGCATGATGGAATGGATACCTATCCTATATACTGGGTAGTGAAAATACCTGCCCGTGGTTACGAATGGGTGACATAACCTTGAAATCCGCAACAATCCCTGGTGAAAACTATAAAAACCAACTCAATCCACTGCTGTATTAGTCCATTAGGTGAAAAAATGACTCAAAACTATAGAAAGTGGGTGAAAACTATTATAAATAGTAATAAAACTAAAAATTACTATGTCATTTTGACTTTTTACCCAAAAAGTGAAAATTGGACAAAATTCCCTCCGATCTACAACTGTTGATTGCGGGAGCGTCGGGCAATGAAATCAGAAACCGCCGGGACTAGGTAACTCCTCTTCCCCTCCTCTTCCTTTCTAGTGGATTAAAATTTTAAATTAGGTTTCAAATTTTGAGTAAATTAGGGTGGAAATTGAGTAACTCAGTGTACGCGGGCTACCGTTCATCGGGTCATGTATATGTGAGGTTATATGTGACTGTGTAAAATAAAGGATGCGTATACTCATCCCTATATGCGATTGTAAACGTAGCAACCCACGTACAAGTTTGTAATAAATAATTTCTATGGTTGCTAACTCAAAATTTGACTTTTATCTGGCAGGATGGTGCTAGAATGGAGGGAAAGGGAGCAAGAGGAGGTAGATGCTTCTGTGGACAGAGATCCGGGGGCCCAAATGGCCTTGAAAATATGTGGCTTAAGAAAATTTTGGGCACTCAAAGGGATGACGGCCCAAGTGAGGTTGCTTGAGATGATTGTGGGTTATTGACACCCTTACAATGAAAGCTTCAACCTCGATGGGCAACCATTGGGGATTGAAGTCGAGGATATATACTTTTTGACTAGGTTATCGTGCCAGGGTGAGGTGGTAAACCTGAAATCATGGGGAGATGGGAGTGGAATGAAGATAGAGGAGTACATAGATGCTCACTGTGTAGCAGGGACCCTAAAGGTCAGGAGTCAACTCCCCATCCGAGCGATAAACAATTTCAGCCTCAAGATTGTTGTCCTCGTGTTGACCAAGATCATAGGATCGAATTCATTCAACCAGGCATCAAGGTCGCTCATGTTCTATGCTGTAGAGTGATTGATACCCATAGTATATGATTGGTGTACCTCACTACTGGCTAATATGAAGAGCCAGTTGACAGAGTGCAAACATGGTAGCAAGAGGAACTTGGGGTTTGCTTCTATCTTATGCATCTTTTTCTTCGAGTGGGTTCCAAGTTTGGGACCTAGAGTCGAGATTTTTTCGAAAGGACCTCGCGATCCAGCCATGGAATAGTGGACTAAGGTAATGAGATGATAGGGGGGAGGTAGGGTGTCCACACCCTACAACGATGATTTCTTCTACTGGTGGAGGCGACAGGTCATTTCTCTAGATGACTACCCCTATGCAGGGATCGAATTTAGAGGGGACCCTGACATGCCATTGCCACCAGGGAACGCTACGGGGACATAGGTATGTCAAATGTTTTTAAATATTTCATTTTTTTGTATTTTTGTATAGTGAAACAAAAATATTTTTAGATGATTCTTAAGTACTAACTAGACACTTTTGTGACACAGACGTGGGTCTGTGTTATAACCCTAAATTGCACCATAAATGCTTACCTGGCATCAATCCATCTTAGATCCCTTCTTTGCCAAAGCACTACTGAACAAACTCTTTAAAAAAACCTCTTTTATAAGATCCCACGTGCCCTACTCCATTACTGCATACGTGTACATGCTAGCTAACCTAAAATAGCCCGCGTGGACTGACAAAAGCACGAAAAAAAGAAAGTTGCCGACATAACACACAGCTTTGGGAGAGTTAACTGAAACTCCCAGCCATGCATGGCCGAGGGTTCGTCCAAATACCTAGCTTCTTCTAGCCTATAAAAGAAGGGCTAGGGGTCCCATTTGGAAGAGGAGAAATAGAGTAAAGAAACTCTGTCCAATTGCATATTCCTATTGTTCCAACCCTTTAGCCATCCTTGTGCAAGAAGAGATACAAAGAAAAGAAGTTGGAGGACATTTGAAAGAGGAGCCCGAGATTAGGATTCGCGGAGCAGTGGCCGTACTCGACATTTGTAAGTTGATTCATTCAAAGTTAATAATAAAGAAATGCTTTTCCCGTCCCACTATATGAGTTCTTCATAGATCAGTAAATATATGTTTGAATCTCTAACCCATTAGTTTGTAGGTAAAATGCATGTGTAGTTTGTTGCTTGTTTTGTACGCAGGTCAATCTTGAGAGGATAACTGCCAACAAGCGATCAAACATGAAGGAGGATCGACATCGAACATCCGGAACAAGGTATGTTGGTCTAAACCATGTATTTGCTGAAAAGGGATGGGGTTTAAGTCTAGGGATGAAGGTAGAAAGTAGATTTCTTTCAGTCATAGTTGTATGCATAAGATAACCCTATTTGCTAGTCTGTAAGGGGATTTCCCTCACAACAGAATTGGCGACCATACTGGGGACGTCTCTAGGGTTCCTAAGAATTTTATTTGTTTTTGGGTAGTTTTAAAACACTGGTTTTCTTTCCTGTTTTTTTAGTTTCTGCAAAGTCTAAGCTAGCAGAGATTCTGGTTTTCCATACTAGTTGTCTCTGTTGTTTGCTTGACTATGTTTTTTCAGGACCCACTGAGGTACACGCGGCCTGCATAAGGTCTACACACGTGTACCCATGCCCTACTCTCTTTCAGCCCGTGTGTGAGCGCTAGCTGAAGAAGTAGCAGTAGCGTGTAGATTCCAGAAAATTTTGGAGGCAGTCATCCTCTTCCCTGTCAGAATCAATGATTCTCAAGGATTTTCTAGAGTTCTTTCTAAGTCTTGGTTGTTTGCAGTCTTGTCTTAGATTGGTTTGTTTTACGAGTTTTTTCCTTACATTGTTTTCCTTGTTTCTGTTAAAAAGAGTGTCTAAGCCTTCAGGAGATCCTGGTTATCAATATCAATTGTCTCTTAATAGTTTGGATTGTTTGTTTTTATTTTTTCTCAGAGTTTTAGAGATACACACGGCCTATAAAAGGTCAACCCATGTGTACACACCCTTTGGCTCTATACAGCTCGCATTCACACACTTGCTGTTGGATTATCAGTAGCGTGCTTGGGCAGGATAATTTTTGTTAAGGGTAAGGCAATCATCCTTTCCCTTGATGAGAGTTATACCTCTCAGGTATTTGAATCTCTGTCTTAGCAGTCAATAGCTTAGGATTAATCTTAGCCTTAGCTTGCTTTTTCTCATTTAAAAAGATGTCATAATTTTTTTTTTTT
>JASDQU010101371.1:152820-166110 GCA_032191745.1 Picea mariana
ACATACTTCTGGGGTGTAAATACTTCATGGGGTATAAACATGGCTCAAAGTAAAAGACCTCTGAATCAGGAAGATAATCAGGCTCCACAACCAACATGATCATATTCATCCATAATATCTATTACCTCAAAGCCAACCTTTGTTTTTACTCCTTCTCACTTCCACTTGCTCCAGTTGACCTATTGGGTAGATCTTGTATTGATTTTCCAATAGTAGCTGGATGGGAGACCAGACCAATTTTGGTTTACCCATCACCTCCCAAGATTTCTTCAGAAAGTTATTCATGTCGAAACCTAGATCCAACATGATGCCATCCATGTCATAGCCACCAAGATCCACTGTCATATTGAACTCTTGTCCAGTGTGCGTTTGCTTTCTTACTTGACATACATTGCTTTCTGGTAGAGGAGATAACACAGTGACCTCCAATCCTTGTTCCTTCATGCAAGTAGCTAATATCTGTGTCAACTTTCTTTTAGCCTCTGAATCATTCAGCAATCACAAAAAACAATGCAATAAATAACTTACTTGGTCTTCAGGGTCTTCCTTGTGACCCAAGTCTTGCAAGGCTTCTACACATGATGCACGTTGAATTCCTCTAGGAATTTTTATTCATGCCTTTCATATCAACACATCACATCTCATTATTTTTGCAATCTTCTTCTAATGACCATTGCATCTTGCATTGTATTTATTTGCACACATGAGCTTCCTCCAAATATTGGTGTGTCATGCATTGTAATTATTCATGGGAATGATCTTCTTCTAGCAACCTTTTCGTAACCCATTGTACCTCTTCGCGGATATACGATTCCTCCAAAAACCTTTGTGTCTCCCTCTACACTTCTTCTCATATCTGAGCCTCCTCAGGTGACCTATGATTCGCGTGTTTCAACTCTGCGTGCACTTTTTTTTCTTTGAGTTCTCTCTCCATATTGTTTAGGAACTTGTTTTGTTGGGTAGCATCAAAATTTAGGGTGGGTTGTGTTGCCTTCCTTATCTTTCCCTTCGGATTTGACCTGAGCCTTCACCATGCTCAAAGTCCACTCATGTCTTCACTCTTCCTTGGATTACTACCCGAACATCATCCTCATAATTCTTCTTCTTATTCTTGTGTGGATCTACATGCACCATGTTGCAATTGGCCTTCTTGTCTTCCCACATTTTCAGCAACTCGGGATAGTCTTCGATGACATGCTCGAGATTGTAGCAGTATGAAAAAATCACATATGGTTTGGTGCAAAAAATCTATACATGACCATTTTCTCCAAAATTGAAACAAGTGGGGGGTATACCTCCCCCTCTGCCATATCCTCAGCTATGACTATGTCCATATCCACCTTGGAGAACCACTTGGTATCCACCTCTTTTAGCACCACCACTCTCATCGCCCTTTTTCTCTTCCTATACTTGGAATGCATTGCGGGTATTATCTTTCATCAACTAGAGTGAGCGACAATTTTTGACATCATGCCCCATGGATTTTTAGAACTCATAGAATGGATTATGTTTCATCCTTTGATACTTATACAGAGTTGGGTAGCAAGGTGGTACATGGCCCCATTGTCTACATATCTCTAACCATTCCATCTATCTAGATGGAAATGGACTTGGCGCTCCCATGCTCCCATCGTCACATAATCTGGAAGTGTGGGCCACTAAGGATTTGTTGGATGTACATGGAGTGTTAATAAATCCAAGTTGCACAAAATTATCTTTCTCTCGAAATAGAGAATCAAAAAAGGAATCAAGATATGGTTCTTTATAAGCATTTCTTAGAGCTTCTCTAGTGTCATAAAAGGTATATACAAAAATAGAATATGCACTACCAAGATTAGAAAGAATAGCATATATGCATCAATCTTCCTTCATATCTAGTTCACATTCTATACACAAAAGTCTAAGTTTTTTTAACATAGATAAGTAATATTCAATGCAAGAAAAATCATTTGGACTTAAATTCATTAACTGATTTTTCAACTGGTGAGCTCGAATAATATTGTGTTTATGAAAAACAACTTCAAGATTTTCCCAAGCTTTATCTGAGCTCTCAATTGTTTTTAAGTGAAACATTAAATTAGGAGAGATGAAAATTCTTATTAGTCCATGGGCTTCATCATTTCTAATGATCCATTTGGCACACTTTTCATCATCAGTGGGTTATTGTTCTTTTTCAAAGGTAAGCCACTACAGTCCTTTACTTCTTAATAAATAATCCATATGGGATTTCCATTGGAAGTAGTTGGTGTTGGTAAGAAAAAACTCACTGGGATAATCCATATTAAATATGTAGAGAATATGGATTTAAAATTTCAAATTGATGGTCTGGATGGAAATATTTCAAAAAATTAGGTTGTTTCAAAAAAACGATACTAAAAATGAACTTAGGATGTGAAATTTATGCCCTTTTGAAAAAATCCATAAAAAATAACCAAAGAGCCACGTCGTAGGTAGAAGTTGGTCCATGTGGTGATACCCCTCCTAATAACCTCACTTTTACAAATAAGTTTCTTATGAAGTGACCCAATTTTATAGAATAAGTGGGGATCATTTTTACAATGAAGTCACTTTATAAAACAAAGTTGCATGCAAAATAAATAACTTTAAAATAAAATATTAAATCTACTTATAGTGATTCACTTTTATTATACTTATATAGTGATTCACTTTAAAATGGAAGCAGGAAATTTTTCAAAAAAAGTAACAAAAAGGAGACTTGAACTCAAAACCTTGTACTTAATAAAGCAACGTTTAACCAAGCAATCTAGTAGAAAACATATTGTATTGTTCAGAAGGAGGATTGGGGTTGTTGTTGTTAGATATCGATTACCTTACCCCAAAAATGCAAGTTTTCCCTCTATTTATGATTTACCGAGATTGCATAGAGTGAAAACAAAGAGCATATGTAGACATGAAAACCCTTTCCGATCTCTTTCGGATTTGTCGATACCACACAGGGTGTAGGGAAAAGAACATATGCAGATCTAAAAGAGTAGTAATGCAAAAATAAAAAAACAAAAAACCGAAATACAAAAACTGGAATATTATCTCTGCAAAAATTTAAAAGGGCGTATATGGGCTTTATACCTTCGGATTTGACTAAAATGGTCATATCTTGGGCAAAGAAAAACCTTTTTGAGTGAAAAGAAAAGAATCTCTAATTAAAATGAGTTCTTTGGACTCTATGGAATAGTCCTCTTAGCCCATAAATGTAGGGAAATGGATGAAACCATAGATGAGGCAACAGGGCTTCACGATCTCGATCTATAATGGGAACATGTCCTCAAATGTGCTCTGATACCATGTTCAACAATGAACATATTCCAACAGAGGATGAACACCTTCATTAAACACTCACACAACCATATCAAAGATAAACAGACTGATGTTTTAACGTGGTAAAACCCCATGAGGAAAAATCCATGACACCAGCCAATGTGGCCACTTGGATCAAGTTTTAATGCAAAAGAAAAATATTTTAGAGAGATTTAAAAGAGAGTTTCTCACAATCGATCATTGACAAATGAACCTCCATGTTATTTAAATAGAGATCATGAACCAATCGGGTGTTAATTCGTAGATCAATGTAGTCGTTAATATGGAGGATAATATGAAACGTTGGATCACTCTATGTCGAGAACATACAATGACCATCAGATTTCATAACTACAAATGCATACTAATGCATACTAAAGAAACACACTAAGAAAAACATTTTTATATAACAACACATTAGACCAAGTCGATCTTCACTAACTCCTAAGTGTCTAAATATTCTAACACTATAAATAAGGGGCTAGTAAACCAAGCTAAGTGGAACATATAAATATTGAAGTACATATTTGATGATTTTATATTAGAGAAAAGTCTATTATTTGTTACCTCCATGATATTTGTAAGCATAATCTCTCAATTTCATGTTTAATCGAATTCTAAATGTTTGTTATAGTTCTTTAAGAGGGATCAACACCTTGTTTTGTTGAGTTTGATCCCACTGAAACATATAAGGATGATCAATGACTCCCTTCTCAATGAATAGGAGGCTTAGATTATGCATTTTCTTTGGTTATGTTTGTTATTGGTTTAATTTTTGAAATCTTATGAAGTTTCCCATTGTAAGTGTGATTTTTCATTTTAATTTGAAGGTGTCAATGTTCTAATTATTTATGCAATTTCAATTATGTGCATTCCTATCAATTCATGTTTTTTCTTTATTAGATTATTTTTATAGGAGCATCATTAGAAAATAAGTGTACAAGACTTATTTCTTTTACAAATACTATATGATACCTCAAAATTCTATTGAACCTTGAGTTGACACATGAATGTGTCAGATATGACCTCATCTTTTATATCAAAATGTTAATTAAACATTCACCACCAACTCATTTCTTGAGATCTTTTGTACCTTGAGAACTAATGTTAGATGTAGAAGTGATACTATAGAACCCCTCAAGTTTATATAGAACCCTACTATGATTTGTATAAGATTCTACAACCTACTACATAATGTTACAATGTGTTGCAAAATACTATAGTGAACTGCATAATGTTATAGCTAGTTGTAAAAATGCACAAAATTCTTGGAATGTCATGGTAGTTTATGGAGAGGTGTTGCAAAAACTTAAAGGTTACTGCAAAACCACGAGAAGGCATTGTGTTGAGCCTTGTGTGATGCTACAGAACCAAAAAAATAGTTGCTACAAAATATGGTTCCACTCCTTTGAGCATGAGACTAATAAACACTGACCATTGGGAACACATGGAGAATATGGAGGGATATTAAGGATCCTTACATTTTAGCACCAATTGTTGAGATTCCTAACAATATGTTTTTGAAGTCATTAAGGAGATACAAATTTAAATAAAGTTGTATAATCAACTTGTTTACAAGCTTATTTAAGTTAAAATTGTTTTGTTAAGATTTATAATCTATTATATACCATTTCCATTTTATAATTGTTTATATATGTATAAATAATCCCCTAGATGTATATGATAGGTATTGGAATATTTAAGAATACAATATCTTTTTATGAGTTGGATTAACAACCATGATTTGATATAAAAATCAGATCTATTTTAATGTTTTCTTTGTATATTATAGATTAGTTTCCATATTTAATAGAGTTGTAGTTACAAAGGCTTCTATTATCCCCAACTCCTAGGGATAAATAAGGAGATGAAGTCTCAAGGCCCTCAGGTTGCAGACATGGAGTACCAATAAACATCCTAGCCAATAGTGTCCACTTCCCCAGACAAAGACCCACCTCACCACCATAACTCCAAGATCGTAACGATGGTATCCACCACATCAGCTAGCCTCCAGAAGACATTGGGTATTGCTCCATGAGGTACAAGTCAGTTATTATGTGTAGTGCCATTTCAATATTTTAGGCATTTGAGTTTGTTGCATCTATTAATTCTTTTTATTATGTGACATTTGATTGGACATTATGCTCTTTTCCCTATTTCACTTTGGTGGTTGCCATTGAGCCCTAGTAAGTGGGCCACCCTTAGGGATAGGTATGTTATGGGGAGGTATTTTTTGACAATTCATTGTACCATTCCCAACCATACTTTTCACTTTCCACACTTCATCCCCTCATCTCCTAACCTTTTGGGTTTTTGGGGTGTTATGACCAAAGAATGGGATGTCCCTCATTTCATGGGAAGAAGGGGATGAAGGCCCAGAGGTTTGTAGCTGGAAAAAGATAAAATCATGATTATGAACCTTCCATATGCTTGCACAAAGAGGTATTGAGAGCAATGAAAAGCTTCTCCTAAAAAATCAAATACCTGCAAAATCAAACACATAACATAAATGTCCCACTTGATTGAGGGATTTACACAAAGTGTGTAAAAAGATAGACTATACCCCCATGGAACTATGTGTACTTCTCCCTTCAAGAGAAACTTTGGTACTGGCCCCCAAGCTAATCGATTCACCCTAGGGAGTACCCAGTGTTTGGACCTTAATTAATTAATGGAAATGAATGGGATTGGAGAAAGGATGCATTGAAAATGAAGGTGCAACACATCCTCTACAAAGGCACCCATAAGTGAGACACTACAACCCATAGTATGTCATAAAAAACATGCCCAAAAGTATTCCCTCCATCCATGACACCTCATCCACATGAATTAGAGTGAGGTTCCCTCAGGAAACACCCCTAAACTTGAGGAAAGATTCACCCAATAGGTTGTTTTGTCAACCCTCCCATACCTAAACTTGGCAAATTGCATAGGGTATTTGAGCATTAGTTTATTTTGATGAGGTGGTTTGGATGTACTTGATTAGATGTACCTTTTGTTTATTTTATTTACTCATCATGATGATTTTACTTGAGATCCTTGGAGGGTGTATCCATTTGTCTTTGCAAGACCCAATTGGTGCACAGTTTTGGAGCAACAAGCCTAGTTTGGTCTTCCATGGGGCTTGAAGCCCACATGTTGGATTCCAAGGGCCCACATGCTGGATCATGGAGAAATGCCTTTGGATGTCTAGAGGACACCTTGGAGGATCTTACCCAGCCCTTACATGACAAACAATTTTCTTGAAAGAGGAAAAATGTCACCTTCTTGGAGCTTAATGTCACACATGGTCTAGGATGTGGTGGTGATGTGGCGTTTGGAAATTTGATGAGGATTGGTGTCTTGATTTAGTGGAGATAGGTCCTAGCATCTTGAAATATGGATTTTGGAAGACCAACATCCCTTCTCCAATCTCAATGACTTTCCAAAAAAGTCCTAAAGGTTATCCTAAAGGTGATCTCTTTCCTTTAAGGGTTTCTCTATGTGCAAATTATAAATTATTTAATATTTTTTTTGTAAAGGGGAAAAATAAGGGTTGTTGTCCCATTGTTTTGTGTTTACCCTAACTTAAGTGGACAAACTATGTTCAGAACGTTTTGTAAAAATAGAGATCATGTGTATCTCATTTTCAATATAACTCTCCTTGGTGAGAGAGACTCCTTGGTTGAAAT
Organism: Picea mariana; assembly: GCA_032191745.1. Classification (NCBI taxonomy): domain Eukaryota; kingdom Viridiplantae; phylum Streptophyta; class Pinopsida; order Pinales; family Pinaceae; genus Picea; species Picea mariana. The sequence continues at coordinate 159,807 of JASDQU010101371.1, forward strand.
TTACACCCTACCTGGCAAATTTTGCATATATCTCTTGTCACTTGCTCTTGTAATGGTTTATATTTGGCTATTGGATGGATGATGATGCACTATATCTTGTGGAGGCTTATTTCTTTCTTTATGGTGGATTTTCTTGGTCAAAAGGAGGTTTATCTTGTTAATGCTTGGACTAGGTGAGGAATCTCTCTTGTTATTGCTTATTTTCTTGGTTGCAAGGTTAATTTTATAAGATTTTGAGGAGTATAATGGCATACAACCCCACTAAACCCATCATTTTGTCTTGAAACAACTTGTTTCATAAAGGAATACTAGGAAGAGTAAAAGTGTTTACACCCTCCTAGGGATTTTCCTAGCTAGTTTAGCTTTCCTTGGGGAGTAAAAGGGCTTACATGTCCAAGGAAGTAGCTCAGCTAGATCTTTAAATTTTATGACTCCACAAATCAATAGCTAAAGGAACTAATCTCCTTCCATTGGAGAAACACAATCATTGCATTGGGATACGTGAAGTCATGAGATATTGAAATTGTCTAAGTTGGAATCTATTCCATGTGCTTAAAGCTCACTAAGGCCTCTAAGGTGTTTTGTTTTGTAAAGGAATTATTTCTGCTTTAATAAATCAAATATACAGCCACTAAGGCTGCAGAAAACTCTAAACAAATCTATAAATAACTCTGAATTCAACTGTAAAAAATTGATAATAATTTACCCCTATAATCTACTAGTCTCATCTTTTGGGTGGATTACTTGTTATTTTTGGTGGCTGATTTTTCTACTGTAACAACTTGTTTGATACAATCATAATGCTTCAAATATATCTCTGAAATACTATTTTATTTGAGCCTTACATTGATGCTAAAGTCTTATGCTTTTACACTTGAGTTGTACGAGTGGTTTGCTAACTTTTCTCTTGCATCATTTGATAGAATTTTAGCATCCTTTTAGCATCTCTAACAATCTTTATTTTGTTGATATATATGTGTGTGTGTGTGTGTGTGTGTGTGTGTGTGTTTGTGTGTGTGCGCGTGTGTGTTTAATGCTACAATTAGGGACAAAAATCTTAATTTGCTTGTCCACTTAATATATTACGTGCATACTTGGATTTTCTTGTGTCTTGAGCATGTACAATCACCCTTTTTAGGTACTCATACTTCTTTGAAACCATTTGAAACCATAGAGACATGTCATCAAATCCATATTACACATATAAAATTTTCCATTATTCATCTCATCATCTCACTTTCTGTCATATTTTCCCCTAGGGTCGCCCTGGATTCCCCCCTTGAGGCGATCACTTCACCTCTAAAGTGACGGGAAACCTATCTAAGGTGATAGTGGGTAGGTGTAATCTTAGTTGTCACCATATTGTGTTTTGGGTATAGATTTTCCCAAGCTATGAATTGAGCGATAAAATTTTGGTGTTGTTGTCAAGGAGTAGTTTCAATGATATTCTGAACCTAACAACATTTTGGCAATCTATCCCAAATCCTTTTCCCTAGATTTTCTTACGACTCCACCTAAAGGACATTCCATTTCCACCTTTATGATCTATTCTTGAAGCTCATCTAGTGACTCCACCTTCCAAAGAACCAACCTTTCCCTTTTTTCCCTTTTCCACCCTTTAATGAGCCTTGATCTCATCTCGCAACTCCATTGAGGTGACATCCTAGTGATGGAAACATGGCTCTATGGCACTTTCATGAAGCATACAAGGCCTTGGATGTTGAAACTGTTGATGGGTATCCAAACAAGTGTTTGGTAAACTAGTTCAATGTCCTCCCAAAGTTTAATGGTAATTCATTGATGGCTGTATCACACGTTGTTGAATTCACCAGAGGCATCTACTATGAGAATGTACAACATGAGGATGTATGCCTACGATTGTTCTTGTTGTCCTTGGGAAGTCAACAAAGGATTTGGATCAATAATTCTTGCAAGACAAGAAGTATATATTCTTTAACGATCCTCATCAAAGAGTTCCTTAAAAGTTGGGGACTGAAGGCTCAAAGTCTTGAAGAGAAAATTCGGGACCTGGAGGATGCCTTTTCAAGAGAATATTTTGATCTTGATCATATTGAAAGTTTAATAAAAACACTCCTTCCAGGTTTTGTTGAAGCAACAATTGAAAGACAAGAGGTTGATGACAGTAATGAGGAAAGTTTTGAGTGCCTCAAGGAAATCATAGAATAAGACTATGAGTTGTGTGCACAACTAATAGAGATTTGTCTCAAAAAAGAATTTTTGATCAAGTTATGAAAACAAAGAGAAGAGGAGTATGACACCATACTCCAAAATTATGAGGAAAGTGTTAGAAATAATGGGTGTTCTCATTTATCCATAACCAATATAACAATATTGTCACCCAACCATAGGTAGAAGCCACCCCCGAGCACCTTAACCTTGACAGAGATAATAATTTTAGAAGAAAACCCAGGAACCCAAATCCAATCAAGGTAGTGTACCACTCTCTAGATCTAGTGTACCAAGCAGAAAGTCCAAACCATAACCAAGAGAAATTCCAAGCCTAAAACCAAAAATACTAGTTGTAGTAGTTGCAACTGCAACTACTCTCCATACTTGCACACTTACTGAATTTTTGTAGTGCACACTATATTTCTACAGTTGTGAGCTATGTATTTCAAATGAGCTATGGCATCCTATATTTATATTTCTCCTCCTTAGCTGTTTGGGCTGAATTCTCATTCTAGAGGTAAAAAACTCAATATTAAATATTTCCTTTAGCTGATTTGTCTTCTAGGGTTATGTCCAATGATTTAGGGTTTCTTCTTGCTTCCTGAATTATTCTATTCTTGTCATGGTTACACATGGAGGTTAATACCTCCCTCAACTACCATAATATCAACACTCCCTCCTACTTAGGGAGGTATTGAAAGCAATTTTCTTGAGAACAAACATAACATTCAACCGATAGCATCATCATAGCCACACATGCTATCTCATAATTAGATCATGAGAACCATCATCACTATCAGTATCATCTGATAGCATCCACTATATCATCTCTCGAAGCCATACTCCATTTGAGTAATCATGCATGATGATGAATAAGTCACTCACTCCACAAAGTGATACAAGAACCATTCTTCTAATACAAACATATGTCCTAGAAGAATAACTATTCCAACAGATGTTGTAAGACACACCATGGGATACAAGGACTATTCTTCTAATTCATACATACATCTAATTCATACATACATCCTAGAAGAATAAATGTCTTGGACCATTTTTTTTCTAGATAATGTTTGTCCACCAACACAGTGACTATCCATCTAGATAATAATCATTTCTAACACTACTGATAGTCTACATGGAAATCAGAACAACGCCATTTAATATAACACAATTTTTTTTATCCATAGTAGTACACAAATACTATCCAGTGGTACACAACCACACCAAGTAGCACAAAACTAATTAATCAGTGACACATAGTCACAACTAGTGGAACACATCCATCAAAGTAGCATACATCTACTGCACATAGACATACAGTCTCCATAGAAATCATATCATATGATATCAACCTACATAAAACAATATCATGATATAAACTGAGTCATCTAAGCCATTCTTCCACTCACATCTATGAGATACAGAAGAGCATCTTCCCTCAAAAGGTAAAACATTAGCCATGGGATATCTGGACTATTATTCTCAAGCATAGAAGAATAATTGACCCTGATTTATGAGGCTGCACCATTCACCTAACTAGGCCATTCCTCTGACACTAGTCATAGTGCAACCTGGAGAGAATGAGTTTTCCCTAGGGAATGCCTGCCCCTAGTGTTATAACCCTAATTTGCACCATACATGCTTACCTAGCATCAGGCCATCTTAGATCCCTTCTTTTCCAAAAGCACTACTGAACAACTCTTTAAAAAACCTCTTTTATAAAGGCCCATGCACCCTACTCCATTACTGCACGCATGTACATTCTAGATGACCTAAAACAACCCGTGTGGACCGACAAAAGCACAAAAAAAGGAAAGTTGCTGACGAAACACACAGATTTGGGTGATTTAACTGAAACTCCCAGCCATACATGGTGAAGGGTTCGTTTAAATACCTAGCTTCTTCTAGCCTATAAAAGAAGGGATAGGGGTCCCATTTGGAAGAGGAGAAATAGAGTAAAGAAACTCTGCCCAATTGCATATTCCTATTGTCCCAACCCTTTATCCATCCTTGTGCAAGAAGAGATACAAAGAAAAGAAGTTGGAGGACCTTTGAAGAGGAGCCCAGGATCAAGATTCACGGAGAAGTGGTCGGTATCGACATTGTAAGTTGATTCATTAAAGTTAATAATAAAGAAATTATTTTCCCATCCCACTATATGAGTTCTTCATAGTTCAATAAATATATGTTTGAATCTCTAACCCATTAGTCTATAGGTAAAATGCATGTGTAGTTTGTTGCTTGTTTTGTACATAGGTCAATCTTGAGAGGATAGCTGCCAACAAGCGATCAAGTGTGAAGGGGGATCGACATCGAACATCCGGAGCAAGGTATGTTGATCTAACCATGTATTTGCTGAAAAGGAATGGGGTTTAAGTCTGGGGACGAATGTAGAAAGTAGATTTATTTCAATCATATATGCATGCACAAGATAACCCTATTTGCTAGTCTGTAATGGGATTTCCCTCACAATAGAATTGGCGACCGTATTGGGGAAGTCTCTAGGGTTCCTAGGAATTTTATTTGTTTTTGGGTAGTTTTAAAAGATTGGTTTTCTTGCCTGTTTTTTAGTTTCTACAAAGTTTGAGATAGCAGAGAGTCTAGTTTTCCATACCAATTGTCTCTGTTATTTGCTTGACTATGTTTTTTCGGGACCCACAGAGGTACACATGGCCTGCATAAGGTCTGCACGTGTGTACCCATGCCCTACTCTCTTATAGCTCGCGTGTGAATGCTAGCTAAAGAAGTAGCAGTAGTGTGTAGATTCCAGAAAATTTTGGAGGCAATCATCCTCTTCCCTATCAGAATCAGTGATTCTCAGGGGTTTTCTGGAATTCTTTCTAAGTCTTGGTTGTTTGCAGTCTTGTCTCAGATTGGTTTGTTTTACAAAAAAATTCCTTACATTGTTTTCCTTGTTTCTGTTAAAGAGAGTGTCTAAGCCTTCAAGAGATCCTGGTTATTAATATTAGTGGTCTCTTCCTGGTTTGGATTGTCTATTTTTATTTTTTCTCAGAGTTTTAGAGATACATGCGGCCTGTAGAAGGTCAGCCTATGTGTACACGCCCTCTGGCTCTATACAGCTCGCGTTCACATGCTTGTTGTTGGATTATCAGTAGTGTGCTTAGGAAGAATATTTTTTGTTGAGGGCAAGGTAGTCATCCTTTCACTTAATGAGAGTTATACCTCTCAGGTATTTGAATCTCTGTCTTAGCAGTGAGTAGCTTAGGATTAATCTTAGCCTTAGCTTGTTTTTTCTCATTTAAAAAGTTGTCATAAAAGAAACAAAATTAGGGTTTTTAGACAAGTGTGAGAGTCATTTTTTAAAGTTGCTAGTGTGTGATTTGTTGAAGTGATTCTTTGCGATATGCGATTAGGCCAGAATTGTTTTTCTTGGTTTTTACTTGTTGGTATTTCTCCTTTTTGGTTTATCAACATTTAAATAAATAAAAAAATCTCTTTCATTTTCTTGTTTGGTTGAAGAGTGTGACTCTGCATTATTAGCCAGGGAAAAGTCTTTTATTTCATAAGTTGTTGCAGTTTACTTAGATCATAAGTAGCTCGTAGTCGAGTGAAATTCCTTTTGATTTTGCTGTCCAAAATCTTAGAAAATTAAAAATATATATTTTGAAAAGTTGTTGAAATTTTGCATGAAGTAAAAGTTTTTGTTTCCAGCTTTTTATTCATTTTTTCTTTCATCTTTTACACATCATCAGTTTCACTTTCATACCCCTTGACATAAGACAAGACATAAAATTAACACTAAATCTAAAATTTATTAGACTTTTATGTTTGTAGGGTTAACCAACTAGTTCAGGATTAGGGCCTTGGATTAGGTTGGAGAGGAAACTCTTCAAGGCCATTTAAAATCAAACATTGGAGTCTGAGTTAGGGAGTGTCTAAGTCTAGTATCATGAAATTTATCCGGGACCCCCCTCTAACATAGGGGATAAACACAAGGTCACGTGCAGAAAGGTAGCGGAGATAACCCCTCCAAAGCTGGACCAATCGTAGTGGAGAACACATATAGAGGGCTTGTTTTGGGATTCCATCGATTGCATTTGCCATGGGGCTTCATAGGTCTTGAATCCTTTCGAGATCCTCAGTTGTATTC
>JASDQU010101371.1:166130-182805 GCA_032191745.1 Picea mariana
AAAATATTTTGAAAAGTTGTTGAAATTTTGCATTAAGTGAAAGTTTTTGTTTCTAGCTTTTTACTCATTTTTACTTTCATCTTTTACACATCATCAGTTTCACTTCCATACCCCTTGACATAAGACAAATCCATAAAATTAACGCTAAATATAAAATTTATTAGACTTTTATGTTTGTAGGGTTAACCAACTAGTTCAGGATTAGGGCCTTGGATTAGGTTGGAGAGGAAACTCTTCAACGCCATTACAATCAAACATTGGAGTCTGAGTTAGGGAGTGTCTAAGTCCAATATCGTGAAAGTTATCCGGGAACCCCCCTCTAACACAGGGGATAAACACGAGGTCGTGTGCGAAAAGGTAGCGGAGATAACCCCTCCAAAGCTGGACCAATCGTAGTGGAGAACACATATAGAGGGCTTGTTTTGGGATTCCATTGATTGCATTTGCCACGGGGCTTCGTGGGTCTCGAATCTGTTCGAGATCCTCAGTTGTCTTCTAGACCCCTTGCTTTCAATAACCTTGACAGGTTTCGGGCTTGATACCTTGCTCATTGTGGTCTACCCGACTTTCGACTGTACTTGCCTGGTGACTGTTCGCACGCTGGCAACCTAGTTGCCTATATTTTTTAGGGACATACACGGGTGACTGCGGGGGTATACCACAGTACCTAGTATAGACATCGGGCCAGGCTTTGCAAAGTATACCTGGAGGGTGCTTCCATGTTCGAGTTTCACTTGCACCGGTAAGTTGCTCTAGTGTTGGTTGTTGTAATTGTTCTTCTAATTAATTTAGTGTTTGCCTGTCTTATCTTTTAGGAACTTTTTTAGTGTGTGTTACTTTTGAACGTTTAGACTACCCTAGAGTGTCTTTGATCTTCTCACACAGTGGAGGATCACGAGCTCCATTGGTCATGAAGGCTTCTTGGCTTGCTGCTGGTTACATTGGAGCCACCCGTGACACCATTAAGGCGAAATCTAGACCAACAAGGGTCTTTTGAAGTGACCGGGTCACAAGCAATTGTGCCTGACCAACATCAGGAGGAATCGACCGTTTTGGACCTTGGAGCGAACGCCCTTGGCCTAGTTGCAACCCCAACCACTAATTTCTTAGCACATTTCATCGTACCAATTCAATTTTACGAGTGCCAGATAGTGTTGCACACAGCAATGGAAACAAATGCTATTACTCCTTTTGGGAATTATTCAATTCCCACTACGGTTTTCACCACAGGAGAGTTTTCACCTCCTAACCCACCATCACCGGTCCGAGCCACCATGGTGTCGACCGCCTCTACATCGCACAGTGGTCCGATCCCGTCTTTGGCGGTGGCCACAACCCCTTTCACACCAAGTGCGACAGGCCCTCTGTTCTTATATGGGATGCCTAGTTCGGGTATAAGTCCTGTACTTTCCTACTCCACTTTACAGACTTCAGGTCTGGGGGCAAGGAGCTCTAGCGCTCCTCTGCAAGGTCACATAGGGGGCACTCCTGCTCCTTTTAACGCTTTCCCTTATGGAGGAGGTCATATACATCCTTCGTCCCCTTCACTCAGTGGCTCGCATCAACAATCCGCCGGGCAATCTACAAACCATAGTTTATTTGGAGCGGGGAGTCAAGGACCACCTTCGCATAATATGTCAGTAGGTTCGACACCGTTTTCTTTGAACATAACGTTTGGTAACAACGCCTTCTCGTCAACCGCCTTCCCGATTGGGGGAAATCCTAGTTTTGGACAACCTATTCCTATGCAGGGTACTATTCCTGCACAGGGGGAAAATTTAGGAACTTCTTCGACATCAAGGCCTTGGAATTCTTGGTAGGGATCCATTCCCTCGTCTGCAATGTTGATCTGGGGTAATTCTTTCCACAATCAATGGAACCTCGAACAAACTATTATGCTTATCCCCACGGGACTGACATGGGGCAACCCTTCCCAGAGTCCTTTGAATATAATGCATGCCCAACCATCTATATCCTATTTGGGAAATCAGCTGATGATGTCTCCACATATGCAAAATCCATACACTGGCCAGGGCCCTGGTTTCTACCAGAATCTAGGCCAGTAGCCAAACTTTTCCTTGCAATCTGGTGCCAGTCAAACTCCAGGCCCCTTTTTCCCAGGTTATCACCAACAACCCAAACTACCCTTCCTGGCGACTTTGCACTTGCCAGATTTGACAAGGTTGTTGAATAACCCTATTTGTCATGATCCACGTTGGCCTCCTATGCCGATGAAGTTTCCTTAGAACATTCCAAAGTTTGAAGCCAAGCCTAACGAAGATCCAGGAGATCATGTGACTACCTTCCATCTTTGGTGCTCATCTAACTCATAGAAATATGACTCCATACAATTGCGATTGTTTCAACGTACTCTCATTGGGAGTGCCGCGAAATGGTACATTGAGTTCGATCGCTCAAGATGATCTTCCTTCTGTGAAATGGTGATGGATTTCCTAAACCATTTCCAGTTACCTGTGAGATACGACGCTGGCACAGAGCTGCTGGCCAATTTCAAACAGACGACAACAGACCATATCTCTGATCACATCCAAGAATGGAGACGTCGGAAGAGTTTAATTAAGGTGCCAGTCCCACCAGCATTCCTGCTTGAGTGGTTCCTTAAGTCTTTGGTCCTGCAGTTATCCAAAGACGTCGCGACGTCAGAAGTATTCTCCGAAGAAGATGCCATCATGAGAGCTCAACAATTTGAACTCATCTATTCTCAGTTCGGTTTATTATACAACATCTTTCCAGATGTGCCACGCTCAATACTGGATAAAACTAGACAGAGAGCTGGACCACATGCCGATGGTATCGTTGGTTCAACACAAACAAAGCCCGCTGAGCAATTGACGAAGCAATTGCAGCAGTTATCTATACAACACATAGCGGCCAACCAAACTACTACTTTGGCTGCTCCCGCTACCAAAACGTCGGACGTACACACAGTGCAATCGACTAACCCAAAGGCCACCCAATAGCCCGAAGGAAAGAAAAAACAATGAAAGAAGGGTAAGGGGGATAAAAAACCTACCGATAATGCTGGCGGGGACAACACTGAGAAAGGAAAGGTGAGGTATCCATGCAACTTATGCATGGAAAACCACCCGACCCATCTATGTTCTCGGCTTGCAGAAGCCCAAAAGTTTGTGATGCAGCAACAACCTGTTGTGTTGACCAATCCATGTCAACATGGGAAAAATCTAACCCAAGCTTCTGCAAGCGCGGAAGGGGGCAGCCAAGAACTCTCTCCGCCTGCGAATAAACCTGCATTTGCGAACATATATATGGTGAGGGGTGATGCTTTTATATCGACTAGAGCGCATAATTATAGTAAACCAAGCACTTCTGAGAAGGGTAAAGAAGCTGAACTCCCATCTCTTCCTTTACAGATTGAGAAGGAATTGGGCGAAACAATGACATGCATTCCCAAAGGCGCATTCAAAAAAGATTCTCATAACCCAAACGCAAGGGTCGCCCAAAACTACTCTGTGGTGGAAGATTTATCACAAACCCCTTGTGCGATGTCCGCTTTGGAGGTCCTCCAAAGCTGCCTTTCCCAGAGGAAAGCCTTGTTAACCGCTTTAGGATCTACTAAGACTTGTAATCTGGGTACAATCATGCTGGATACAACTGAATTAAAACCTCGTCTACCTTACCACGTAGCATTTCATATAGTAGTGGCTTATCCCACGAAAACTTTTACTCGGAATATCTTCCACATGGTGGTTGATGAGGGTGCCTCGACATGCGTTATGTCATTGGCATGTTGGAAGGCCATTGGCCAGCCCATTTTTTCTTTGTCACCTACTCTCCTGACCGCGTTCGACGACCGTTCATTCCGACCACATGGTATTGTTCCTTCTTTCCCCATATAGTTACGAGGGAAGACCATGTGTGTTGAAGTAGAGGTAGTCAATGCTCCCCTCGACTATAACCTCTTGTTAGGAAGGAGTTGGACTTATGCCATGCAAGCTGTGGTTGCTACAGTGTTCTGGGTCTTGTTGTTTCCACATGAGGGCCGGATAGTGACCATCTATCAATTGTCCTTCTCTAGACCTGACCCTGCATTGGGGGCATCCACAGTCCCGATGATTGATAATCCTCAACCAGGTGCCGTCAACATGCGGGTTGGTTTGTGCCCATCTTTGATGGGTACCTTCGATTACCCGCCCCCTCAAGGTGATATCAAGTTTATATCCAATCACCATAAGGTTGAAAATTTTCAAGTTTTGTCATTCCACACGACTTACTTTGATGATCTGTGGATACTTCCTTCCCCATCGGCCACGATGGATGGGACAGGGCACTTGGGCATGTCCATGCCCTTGTCTGCAGCTGAAGTAGCTTACTCTTTAGTCCAACAAACTTCAGCCCACACTGATCCAGCTCCTACACAAGAGTTCGATCCACTTCTAGAGCCTATTTGGGCTCAAGGTTCTCTCGCTCACACCGATTCATTAGACTTAGTCTTGCCCTTTGATGAAGCAATAATTGAAGCAATGACTAGTCTGGATAAACCCTGGGAAGATCTTCATCACAGATCATACTTCCTCCCAGAGTTAAGCTGAATTGAAGCGGGAGAATTCACGGTGACTATGACGGGAGATCGGTCTTGTCCTATTAATCCCTTAGCTACACATGAGGTTTATGCTGAGGGTAATATGGAAACTATCGCTGAAACCTTACCGATCAATATCTCTCGAAACCCTGGCATCGTGGAGAATGTCTTCATCAGAGCTGACTGCTCCCCCGAAGAGATTCAAATCTACACAGATCTTTTTAAAGAATTCCGCGAAGTTTTCGCCTGGTCTTACGAGGAAATGCCAGGCATCAATCCAAAAATAGTTGAACATGAAATCACAACGTATCCTGATGCCAAGCTGGTTCGATAGAAGCTTCATCCAGTTAATCCTAAGAAAGGAACAACCATTAAGGTTGAGGTTGAGAAATTGCTAAAAGTCGGGTTTATCTATCCTATCCATTTGACCCAATGGGTGTCAAACCCCGTGTCGGTCAATAAAAAACAAGGCACGATTCGTGTATGTACCGAATTTCATGATTTGAACAAGGAATGTCCCAAAGATAATTTTCCCACACCGTTCATCAACCAGATCATTGATGAAGGTGCGGGTTGCAAAGCCTTTTCTTTCATGGACGATTTTTCGGTATATAATCAAATACAAATCAAACCCGAAGACCAACACAAAACAACATTCATCTGTCCATGGGGTACATTCGCATATCGTAAGATGCCTTTTGGTCTAAAAAATGCTGGAGCCACCTTTCAGTGGGCCATGTCTTTTTGTTTCCATGACCTCAAGCACATAGTCGAGGCCTATTTAGATGATTTAGCATCTCGATCTCACAAGAGAACAGATCATCCCACACACCTCTGACTTATCTTCGAATGTTGTCGCTACTTTCGGATTCACTTGAATCCAAACAAGTGCAGCTTCTGCATAACATCGGGATGATTGTTAGGTTTCATAGTGTCAACAATAGGGATCATGGTCGATCCTCTCAAGGTTGAGGCAATAATTCAGTTTCCCCCCCCACGCACAATCCTTCAACTTCAGAGTCTACAGGGCAAGGCGAATTTTCTAAGACGCTTTATCGCTAACTATGCCGAGATCACCAAGGGATTTATGCGCTTACTTAAAAAATACGTTCCCTTTTTTTGGGACAATGCCACTCAATGCTCTTTTGCCGCATTGAAACATGCACTCACAACTGCCCCTCTGCTCTAGCCACCTAACTAGCACATTCAACCATTAGCATGGTCTTAGTTCAGGAAGATGACTTGTTCTCAGAATATTCCATCTATTACCTGAGCTAAGGCCTCGTAGGACCAGAACTCAATTATTCTCATACCAAAAAACTTGCGTTGGAAGCAGTCCATGTTGTTCAACAGTTTTGTCATTATGTTCTGTTTCGCAAGACCACCGTTATTACTGTCGTGAATCCATTTCAGTAGATGTTGACACGATGGGTAATAGGTGAAAAAATCAGTAGATGGATAGTCATCCTCCAGGAGTTTGACTTGGATTTCGTTTCAGCGAAGTCCAAAAAGTCACTGGTCTTCGCAGAACTTATTTCAGAACTTCTGGTTGAGTCAGGTGATCTTGTGCCCGAAGAGTCACTTATTAGAGGAGATATGTATTTGATCACCTCTTCGGATTCCTGGTACATAGATATACTTATCTATCTCTAGACTTTGAAGTGCCCCACTACTGCTTCTCGTGATGAGCGTCGACGCATACGCCATCAGGCTAAGAATTATCTCATACTCGATGATACATTGTATCAGAGAGGTGTAGACTGCATCGTACGTCGATGTCTCACTCACGAAGAAGCGGTTATCGTGCTTAACGATTTCCATACCGGAGCTTATGGTGGTCATTTGTTTGGGTTGGAAACAACCCAAAATATTCTACGAGCATGTTACTTCTGGCCGACACTTATCAAGGATTGTATCGAGTCGGTCAAGAAGTGCCATCCATGCCAAATCTTCTCTCGGAAGATGAGGGCACATCCCGCTCCCATGTTTCCTATCATCACAGTTGGTCTCTTCACCAAGTGGGGGATTGATTACACTACATGCAAATTTCCTTTAGCAAGGGGGCACCGCTATATCATCGTAGCTGTAGACTACTTCACAAAGTGGGTTGAAGCTATGCCAACGTTTAAATATGATGGAGAGACTGCAACTCTCTTTTTATTCAATCAGATAATAACAAGGTCCAGTGTCCCAAGAGATATTGTCACTGACCATGGCAGTCACTTTCAGAACCAGATGATGACTGAGTTAACATCAAAGCTTGGGTTAAGGCAAGAACATTCATCACCCTACTACCCCCAAGAAAATGGGCAGGTGGAAGCTGTAAACAAAACTCTTAAGACCATTCTACAACGAACTATCAACTCAGCCAAGTCAAATTGGCATTTGATGTTATACTCGGCATTATGGGCCTACCGAACATCTGTTAAGACTACAATCAGTTTCTCACCTTTTCAACTCATTTACGGGCTGGAGGCAGTATTGCCCATCGAATGTCAGATCCAGTCTCTAAAATTGGTAGTACAATTACTGCCAGACACTTCTCCACTTGAAGAACAATTAGTATACCTTGAGCAACTCAATGAGCAACGTCGTGATGCGGCCCTGGACAACGAGGCTCACAAACATAAGGTCAAGTGTCAGTATGATAGGTCCGTTCATCCTCAGATTTTCTTTAAAGGCGACCTTGTCTTGGTCTATGACCAAGATAAGGACCCCCTAGGGGCAGGAAAATTCAAACCCATTTGGTTCAGACCTTTCATCATAAAAGAGGTTTTAAAAAGGGGCGCTTATCATCTGGTTGATTTTGAAGGGAATGCTTTGGCGGAGTCTAGAAATGGGCTCTACCTCAAGAAGTATTACTCATAGGCAGGTCATTGTGGGTAACCTTTGTAACATATGTATAGTCTTTGTACTATTACTTTTTAAGTTTCTTTTAGTGTTATGGACATGTCGTTGATGTTATCTTTCGTCACTGTGGCAGATGTCAAGTGAATCCAAGGTGTTCGTTGGGTATGCAGACGGTGCAAGTCGGCACACTTGGAGGCTTGCCTCCGCAGCTTGGGTAATCTTTACACCTCAAGGCCAGTTATTATCTTCCAGAGGTATATGCTTAGGTGACACCACAAATAATGTTGTCGAGTATAGTGCAGTTATTGAGTTGTTTCATGACGCTTTGTCATTGGGTATCTCTCATCTCCGGGTCTATCTCGACACTCAACTGGTTGTGTCTCAGTTAAACAGAGTATACCAGGTTCATGATACAAATTTACACCAATGATTCCTTAGGGTATGTCTCTTAGAACAAAACTTTGATTATATTACATATTTTCACATTCCTAGGAGATTAAACCAAGTTACAGATACTCTAGCTAATCAAATTTTAGATTGGCATCTTGCACATATATGAAAGAACTTTCACATAAATATGTAAATACATTTTTTACACATGATCTATAAAACACAAAAGACAAAAAACCATATATAATATCATAAAATAACCAGAGTACATCGATGGATGCAAGCGCCTCAAAAATAGGACTAATAACGAGTCACAGGGCTTATGCCCTCAAAAAATATATACAAGTAGTGGTCGTGGCACATCAAAATGTCTAGCTAAAGTCAGGGCCTGTGGGCCCTATTATACTGGTCCATAGCATTGGCTAAATGCCGAAACAACTGGACCCACGTCCGTGGTGCCCCCACTACATGAGGCTGCATAGATGGTGGCAGGTCCTCAATCTCTGCCATCGAGATGGTGCGAGTGAGCGCAGTAAAGTTACACTCGACTCGTCTCAATACCCTCTCAGCCTCCCCGACTAGAATATCTCCTACTACTGCTGGTCCCCTTGCGGCAACAAGTGCGACCTCTGACCGAGGACGACGCCTATTCCTCGCATAGTCAGCGGGTCACACTGGTCCCACATCTGCACACAATGAACACATATCTGTCAAATACTCTGGCATAACAAAAGAAAATGATATATATAATAGAACAACATAAAAATTACAGATACAACAAAAAAAACTACAAAGGTGGAGACTTACCCATCTCCCCTCTCTCCTCACCAGGAGGTACTGGTATCTCAGGGTCTCTCGAAAAATCAATCCCGACATAGGGGTAATCCTCTATAACCGGGATCTGTCGTGACAGCCACACAAAGAATTCATCATCGAAGGACTCATTGGTCCTTCCGCCACCCTGTCGCGGTAGTAATACTGCCCATCTACACACAACAGGAAGAGAGGCCTGATGTCCTTGTACCACTACTCGAGGACAAAAACTTGGAACTCCCTCAAAAAAGATCGAACATAGAATGGTCCCAAACCCTAAGTTCCTATGTGTTTGAAAATGACAATCTATCAGCTGTCTTTTCATACACTCAAGCAATGTGGTACTCCAATCAAAAACTTGTGCATTTAAGCACTGGACTGCACAGTTCATCTGTGCATGGGATGCCTGATGGAGAGCCACAAAACCAGTAATTTGCCCAATAAAAAATACTATCGCTTGCAGCGATAAGTTAGTGATCTTGCTTATGGGCACTTGTGTGCTCACATGGTTTGTATCAGCTGCATAATATAGGCCTATCAATTCCGCTATGTTATGCGGCCCCGTAGGAAAAGTCCAAAAATTGACTGGTTCCCCTCTCCTAGAGAGGCCAGTCAAAAAGTAAACGTCCTCGATTGTGGGCACCAGTGACTGCCCCTCTAACATGAATGCCTTTACATCCGGATGCCAGTGGTCAACCAAGGCATTCAATAGCCTAGGTTGTGCCCGCATGAAAGGACATAGAAAAAACTTGAGTAACCCACACTGCATCAAAGTAGCCACAACATTGGGGTCTTCCCTGACCAACTCATTTACCTCTTCATGCTCTCTTTCTCTCCAATGGACATACATCCTGCAAAACACCAAGGTTTAGGAGGGTTAACCCTTGCTTTTTATGCCTTTTTCATTCCATAAGGGGGTCCACACGTGCTGTAATGGTGACATTCGCGTGTACACGTGGCCTGTCTAGAGATAGCCCGCGTGGACCTAGGGCCGACCTTTTAAAGGTCGACGCCCCCCTAAAAAATGAAACCCAATGCACAAATAAAGACATGAAATGCAAGATAAGGGAGTTTGTACTTACTTGGTCCAGACAGAAGTTCGTTTCGTCCACTGTAGCTCCTGGAATCACTGCTTTTGACAAAGGGGTTCTTTTGGTTCGAGAGTCAATTTCCAAATCAACAATGGTGATAATGAGCTGCCAGCTTCTATTTATAGACTTTTTGGCCTCTTTTTGTCACTTTTTTGGCCTCCCTTATCATTTTCTTTATACCAAAATCCATTTAGAGTGATTCAAGAGTTATATAGGAGGGATTTGATTGGGTATTGGGACAATTTTTTTTTGAGTTTTGAGTAATTTTCGACAGTCCATGGAAAATTTTTCTAACGATCTACTTGAACATATAGGTTAGGTTTCTATCCTGACTTTTGTATCTCGTTGTCTTTTTCCTTTTCCAAAGGATCGATCCCATCAGGTTGTGACATAGAACCATCACAACTACTTTAGAAGTGTCGCAGCTTGGTGGTAGAGCTTACCGTAACATGGATGCCCTAGGTAGATCCTGGTTGCATTATGGTATCCATGCTGTCTCTAAAACACTGTAAGCTCGGGAGTCCTTGTAGTTTTTCTTGAATACGATGTTGCACCTCATTTGCATGATTCCTCTTCGCTCTTGACCTCACCCTCAGGACTCCGAAAAAATAACGGGTCTTCTTTTAAGCCCTTTTCAGACCCTCTAAACATGAAAAGATTGCCGAGCGATCTTGTGGCCTTTCACGCTCGTTAAACTGAAATTTGAAGTCACGTCTGTCCGACTGTAGTTTACCCCTTTTTTGGTCCATATGGTCAACTGTACGAACACAGGTATACTCTATGGAACTTCAGTTCTTTAGAAGAGTACTCTCCGGTATAATTTTATCCCTTTTTCGGGCCTGAGGGACTAAACTTATGAAGAAGGAACCCCCATGGAGTCCATAGTTAATCTCTTTTTAGACTCCCTAAAATTGAATAGATCATCGAGTGACCTTATTCTTTCACACTCGTTAAACTGGTCCAAAGGAACATTCTCGACGGAGTCCATAGTTAAGCTTTTTTCAGACTCCTTAAAAATGAAAAAATGGCCGAGTGATCTTGTCCTTATCACACTCGTTAAAATGGTTTTGAATAGACATCTTGTCGGTGCTAGTTTATCCATTTTTCAAACCGACTAGACTATCTTCAAAAAAGGTACCCCAATGGAGTCTCCTTTTATGTTTTGCAGACTCTCTAAATATGAAAAACCACTGAGCTTACCTTCTCTGGGCTTGTTAAACTTACATCGAAGGACGTTACCATTGTATGTTTTGTTAACAACGTTTGCATATCTTATACACCGGCCTCGTAATAGTTTGCTTTTGCATTTTAACACCCTTGGTCCCCGGAGGATTTTTCCCAAGTATCATTATTTTGAACATTAGTCTTGTCCTTGTGCCTTGAACTTGTATGTTTGCAACACTCGTTCCTCCATTGTAACGTAACATTCCTTTATTCTTTTTTCCAAATTATTGAAAAAGACAAAAAAAAATCAAATATACCCCAAAAAGAGGAAGGGAAAAGTATTTTCTTTATTGGCAACATAATGAGTCGCCCTTGGATAAAGCACATCTGTCCGTTTGTTCATCAATATTTGGGATGTAGTACGACCTTAGGAAGCTGTTGTTGTGTCCTCCTCTGTTTGGTTATTCTTCCAAACATATGGAGAGTTTGCGTTGCCTCCTGCTTCGTAAGCTTATGATTAGTGCCATGCTGCCTAAGTTTCATCATTTGTCGTGTTGTTGTCAAAGGGAAGTTTCTACCAAGCTTGAGTTGGCCCCTCTGCAATTTGTCTCTTGCCCTCATACCCGGCCATCCTGAATGTCCAATAGAGTCCTTGTTTGAAATCAATGAAGCCTTCAGTCTGATCATCAAGTCCATGACTGACGAGCCGTCGAAGACCTCTGGGTAGTGCAGTCATACACTCATATTACACTCCTACCTAAGTTTTGAAGATTTTGAAGTAGTTGCTCGAGCTCTGAAGACCTCATCTCTAGCCATCAGGCCATATCAGCTTCTAGAAGATGGATACTCTATATGTATATCTTTTTGATTTCGGGATGTAGCTCCGCCTTGTATTGTTCGTGACTACTCTTTATATAGTTATATGACATGGATCTACATTGTATTTGATTGGTATCCATGATTCTATTTTATCCCGAGCATGGGTATGCCCGCCTCGGTGAGACATTTGTTATTTTGCAGGCGACACCTCCCGGTTCCTGATCCTTGGGCTCAATCGTTTGGCACATCAGTAAAGATTGGTAATGTATTTCGGTCATCAGATGCTCTTCTGACCTCACACATTAGGGGGCATCTGTTATAACCCTAAATTGCACCATACATGCTTACCTGGCATCAGGCCATCTCAGATCCCTTCTTTGCCAAACCACTACTGAACAAACTCTTTAAAAAAACCTCTTTT
The DNA here is from genome assembly GCA_032191745.1 of Picea mariana. NCBI lineage: Eukaryota > Viridiplantae > Streptophyta > Pinopsida > Pinales > Pinaceae > Picea > Picea mariana. Next base: position 178,240 of record JASDQU010101371.1, read on the forward strand.
ATAAGGGCCCACGTGCCCTACTTCATTACTGCACACATGTACACGCTAGCTGACCTAAAACAACCCGCGTGGACCGACAAAAGCACGAAAAAAGGAAAGTTGTCGACGAAACACACAACTTTGGGAGAGTTAACTGGAACTCCCAGCCATGCATGGCCGAGGGTTCGTCCAAATACCTAGCTTCTTCTATCCTATAAAATAAGGGATAGGGGTCCCATTTGGAAGAGGAAAAATAGAGTAAAGAAACTCTACCCAATTGCATATTCCTATTGTCCCAACCCTTTAGCCATCCTTGTGCAAGAAGAGATACAAAGCGAAGAAGTTGGAGGACATTTGAAAGAGGAGCCCGAGATGAGGATTCACAGAGCAGTGGCCGGTCTCGACATTTGTAAGTTGATTCATTCAAAGTTAATAATAAAGAAATGCTTTTCCCGTCCCACTATATGAGTTCTTCATAGATCAGTAAATATATGTTTGAATCTCTAACCCATTAGTTTGTAGGTAAAATGCATGTGTAGTTTGTTTCTTGTTTTGTACGTAGGTCAATCTTGAGAGGATAACTGCCCACAAGAGATCAAGCATGAAGGAGGATTGACATCGAACATCCAGAACAAGGTATGTTGGTCTAAACCATGTATTTGCTGAAAAGTGATGGGGTTTAAGTCTGGGGACGAAGGTAGAAAGTAGATTTCTTTCAGTCATAGCTGCATGCATAAGATAACCCTAATTGCTAGCCCATAAGAGGATTTCCCTCACAACAGTCTGCGATGGCCGGACGGGATTCCCCGACATCATCGGACGCACCGGGGGGATGAGGCGGCAGGAGGAGAAGCTGAGAGAGTCCTTCAAAACATGCAGGGAAACCTGTCTCGTTTGACTCATAGGATTTCGATGGTTCAGGTAGAGGATCTGCCAGAGGCCATGCAACGACAAGTGGTTGGTGTGCCCAGAGCTTGGGTGTGACTCTTTCGGCATCTCACAAACCCTATAGTTTGTTACCATGACACACATTCGGCGCCATAAGCGTAGATGTCGTAGATCTTGTATTATCGACTCTATATGTGTATTGAGGGTGGTAGCCCCAATTTTGTACTATAAACATCATATTTTTTTGAACTATAAATAAAACATTGTTATTCAGCTTTACTTATATTACAATGTGTACATTGATGAGATGGTTTTCTTTACTTTAGTTATGTGACAAATGTTAATCTAAAATGAAATTAGCATAAGAATTAGATACATAATTAGAACTCCTACGTATGTGATAATAAGTAATAATATCAAACTGTCGTTCTAAAAGACATACCCATAGGAATCATCAAAGTAAAGTAGATCACCCACGTGGTAACTGTCGTTCAACTGACATATTATTAACTAGGAATCCAAGCGAACCTCTAAAGAGTGAATACCATGTGAGATAACATCGCATAAAAGTTATATAACGACGCTATATTCATCCACATTATTCATGGATGGCCTTATACATACGCCACCTGAAAACACCAGTAGACCCTCGGGTGTGTAAACCACCCAAGTGACGGAAGCCAAGTTCCATGTATGACGAATGGCTCCATCTGCGAATCCTAAGTAGACCGAAGACTACATTGACATTTTCCAACCAAGGGAAAACTCGATAAGCAGGCTGAAGACGAAAAAGAAAGGGAAAATATATACACACTAAATTACATTAGTATACAAAGAGTTCTGCCCAAGCTTGGGGCTCAAGCGTAATATCTTTTCAAGTAGAGCCCATTCCCGGGCTTTGCCAACATATTCCCTTCATAATATTCTAACTCATAGGATCCTTTTTCTAAGACATGTCACACGATATAAGGACCGTTCCACATGGGTTTAAACTTACCTGCCCCCATCGGTTCTTTGGCTTGATCATATAAGAGGACCAAGTCACTCTCAACGTACAATCGAGGACAGACAGACTTATCATACTAAACCTTGACATGTCTTTTGTTCACCTCAATTGCTGTAGATGCATCTCGATGCTGCTCATCAAGACTCTCTAGGTGTACAAGGCGTTCCCCGAGATCAAAAGTGTCAGGTAGGAGCGCGAGTGCCAAATTAAGAGAAGGGATTTCACATTCAATAGGTAATATCGACTCCACACTGTGTACTAACTGAAAAGGGGAAAATCTGGTGGCAGTCTTGACTGAGGTTCGATATGCCCAGAGTGCGGGATATAAGATAATGTGCCAGTCAGACTTCCTCTGGATGACAATTTTATGCAAAATGGTCTTGAGAGACTTGTTGACGGCCTCTACCTGTCTATTTTCCTGGGGGTAATATGGGGAATAATGACCATGCTTAAACCCCAGCTTAGATGCTAGTTCTTCCATCATTTCGTTCTGAAAGTGACTTCCATGATCAGTGACAATCTCACTCGGGATACCAAACCGAGCGATAATTTGATTGAATACGAAGAAGGATAGAGTCTTCTCATCGGATTTAACTGTAGGCATGGCCTCTGCCCACTTAGTAATGTATTCATTGACCATGATAATGTGCTGATGCCCCCTAGCTGGAGTTGGGTTGCAATCCACGAAGTCCACCCCCCACTTGGTGAAGGGACCGACGGTAATGACTGGGTGAAGAGGGGTTGGATGTGAGCGCATTTTCTGATTGAACACTTGGTAGGGGTGACACTTCTTAATCGCTTCAATACAATCTTTAAAGATATATGGCCAAAAATAACTAGCTCACAAATTTTTTTGGGTTGTCGCAAGCCCGGATAGGTGACCACCACAAGCCCCACTATGGAAATCGTTTAGGACCGACTCGACTTCCCCATGAGTTAAACAACAATGCATGATATTGTCTATTCCTCAACGATATAAAGTGTCACCGACGACAGTATAATTCTAAGCTTGGTATCATACACACTGTCGGCCATCTCACAAGAGATGTTGAGGGAACTTCAAAGTTTGAAGATGGAGAACGATGCCAACATACCAGGGGTTGAACATCAAGACAAGGAAAATGTGTTCGTTCACAAACAAATCAACATGGATAGCATCCTCATCTAATTGTGGAAAGTCAGATATTAACTCTGCGAAGACTAGTGATTTCTTAGATTTCGCAGAAGCGAAATCGAGATCAAATTCTTGTAAAATGAAAATCCATTTATTATATTCCCCCCCTATGACACACCTGGTAAGGACGTATTGAAATGGATTGACATCGACCACCACAATAGTCTTTCAAAGCAATATATAATGGCGTAAACGTTGGACTGTGTGAACGGCAACCAAAGCTAGCTTTTCAGTGTGAGAATAATTAAGCTCATTACCGATTAAGTTTCGACTAAGATAGTAGATGACGTGCTCACAGAGCTCATCATCCTCCTGAACTAAAACCATACCAATCATCTCCTCAGACGTGGCGATATAAATCAAGTAATACCTACTGTAGTCAGAAGACTTCAACAGAGGTGCCGATACCAAGGATTTCTTCAAAGCATCGAAGGAGTCCTGGGCTCGCCCATCCCAAATAAAATGGGTGTCCTTCTTTAAAAGACACATGAAACCCTTAGTGATATTGGCATAGTTTACTATAAACCAACGTAAAAAGTTAGCTTTCCCATGTAAACCTTGAAGTTGTCGAATAGTGCATGGGGGAGGCAATCAAAGTATTGCCTCAACCTTTAACATATATACCATGATCCCAGTCTCAGAAACTAGAAATCCCAAAAGACGACTAGACCTAACACAAAAGATGCACTTATGAGGGTTCAACCGGATTCTATAGTAACTGTTAGAACCCTATATAATAGGGGAATCAATATTCTGAATAATATCTATCTATTTCAGGCATAAAGCGGATTTGTTCATGGCTCATAGTGAAAATGAAAAATTGGCAAAATGCTCTCAGCACTTGTTCTCGGGATGGCGAAAATAAAAAAAAATCTTCAAGCATTATGGATCTTTATAGAACATGTCTTTTAGGGGTACTTCTGGCTTCCAGAAGGTGCTAAATCTAGGCATAATGTGAAGACTATGAATGTCAGCGTTTCTACCCAAAATTCCTGCTTTGGCAACAGGTGGCAACAACTTCTTATAAATGGTTTCATTGGTTATGACACAAGTCTCATGAATAGTTTGTTGACTTCTCGAGGTCAAGGTTATCCCTATAATTTTTAAACGAAAGAGCTTTATGATCTTACTTATCCATAAGAGTTTATTGGAACACCATTCAGATTTGAAGACTATCTTGTATCGAAGTGTGGAGTGTTGTTGATGTCACTGTTCGTTTTTTTTTTCTCACCACCACAATGTCCGTATCATTTACTCTTAGGGAGACTCAACCACTCATGATTAAGTTCACAGTTCAGCTTTAGCATCATGCACGTTGTCGTCTTCCAATATTTCAACTCGTTTTTGTTCATGTGATTGAATCACTTGTTTTTTACCTATCATGATAGGAATCCTTTTATTCCTGTTTGAATTTTATGACGACCAGCTGCTCGCATTTATGGTGATCACTCTTGTGTGGTATGTGAGTCGTTTACAATGATCAGTGTGCGGACACTCATGTCAATGGAGTATTTTCCCC
>JASDQU010101371.1:182812-205065 GCA_032191745.1 Picea mariana
TTGGTTTTCACATATACTTTTTTCTCATATGCATATGGTTTCTCGTATTTGGACTTTTCTGCTACAACAACTTTTATGCAGCACTTAATACTAAATTTTGGAATCGCTTTGAGGTGCCAACATTGCAAAGGTTCATGTGGCAATGAGATCAAATGCATCAACAACCTGGGGTACATATAACTTCGTCTACAATACTTACATCTACGTTCCATATTACAAGATTAAATGATAGGAGTGCAAACCCAATAGGTGGTTTTGGAGCTCATCAAGTTAGAGATAATCAACCAGAGGAAGGTAATGTAACTGGTAGCAGTGTTGTTTCTCGGTCTATATGGACATCTCCGGATGGCACTAGAGTGCGTAGTAGCCTACATAGGAATTTCCAAGGTGGTGATGGGTCCTCATTTTTCCATTCACCCAATAATGATCACAATAAAAGAGCTTCCGCTGGAAACACTGACACTTCTGATCCAAACTACAGGACAACTACCACTAGAGGAGTTAATACAGATTTTATTAGAACTACTAGTTCAAACGCAATGCAAAATAGTGAACTGGGAGAGAACAATACATCTAATGGACTTGTTCAACAAGCTACAGGATTAGACTTGCCCCCAACAACTCAAACTGCTGCATCTTTGATGAATCAAAATTCACTAATGTCATTTAGGTCACTGCTGTTATGGTTTTAGGTGGTCTCGATACCCTTGAAATTATGAAGATTGCTTTGAAATGCAGAGTTACAAAGGCACAGTTAAAATTAAATGTTGATATTCACCCTTTAACCATAGAAGGATTTTCCACCACACGTTCCATTACCAAACAGTGCTTCGGCACCCAACTCACAGTTTCAAGGAGCCCAATGACTTCTACTTGAAGAATCTGAGAATGACAAGCGCCCGAATCTAAAGGAAAAATTTATTAAAGCTGCATGGTAAAATTAAACATCCCGAGGATGAGATTCCAAATCAATTTGGTGGAGATGGGGTTGTTCAATCCCACAATTTCAGGATCACCAGGTTTTAAGGAGCATAGCCAGGCAGCCTTTAAGCATCTCGGCGACAGATGGCAGAGGCATTTAAATGAGCAGATCAGCAGATCAAGGGATAGTTAGGAACAAACGGAATAGTGAAAGGATTTAATTCCAACACTTGAGGTGGCATAAGATCGATGTGTGGAAGACTTAACTTAATCGCGAATTTCCAGCAAGCAGTTTCAACAGATGATAATTAGTTCCTGTTTTCAAGGTAACATGAGTCAAATAAATTCCAGATTTCAAGCAAGATCGACCAGCAAACTCAACAATTCGAGACACCTATTCCAACCACTTTATTTCAGTCGATTTTTATACGATTTGATTTGATTTTGTTTCCAAGAAAAAAAAAATAGAAAAATATGTATATTATTTAAACAAAGACTTGATAATGGGAGACCATCTGCGACAGGTGTAAATCGTTGTAACTGCTTTTCTATTTTGAGAAAGCAGAGGTAGAGTGCGAGTCTGGGGGAAGACTGAGATATTTTTCTTATTTATGCAGATGTAAAAGACAAACAGAAGGTTGGACCAGAAAAAAGTTTCCCTTTGGTTCGACCTGTGTGGATTTCGGTTCAAGCAGTGAAGCGTTTTTCTTTTTGGTTCGACCTGTGTGAGGGGTTTCGACCCGAGAGGGATAAATTTTCTTTGCTGGACTGGGGTCTTTGCTTTTCCAGGGGCATTTGCTGTAATCTTTAGATGATCAATCAGTAATGGGCATGATTTTTTACAGGATTCTTGTGCGGATGTATTGGTGGCGTTTCTTTCTTTGTTGAGTAATTTTCCTGTCATCTTTTCTCTTGTTTCAATTCTTATTGTCAGAAGATAGTAACAGAGAAGAATTTATTGGCAAATACTCTGCATCTGTCCTTTTGATAATCTTTATGTTTTTCATCTAAAAAGATCATTTAAGGAATTCTTAGCTTCTCCTTTGCTTGGATTTTTCCTCCCCTAGTTCTTCCTCAAATCGACACCATCAAAACTTAATTCGATCCAACATTTTCGCTACCTTGCCCTGTGTAAGAACTTTGTCCAGAGCTGAGAGTGAATCACATATTTAAGCATAGACCCCATTTTCCTAATGGCCCTCCTTGCTGTCCCAAACTAACCATATAAAAATAAAAAACCCCATACTTTCATAGCTAGCCTAACATCCATCCCATACAAACCAAGTTAAATCGAAAAGAGAGAGCCCTCTCTGAGTCTTGGGGGGATAGATCCAAGACTCCAAGTGGTTCGAGGTTACCTCTGTGATTGCCTCCACAGCCTTAGGCAAATTACAGAGCGCTAACATTTTGGCGACTTCACTGGGGACTTGAGCTTTCGAGTTCTCTAGAAAATATATCAAGTTTAGCTTTGACTTCTGACGGTGAACAGAAGCCAAACACAGGAAGGTTGTACCATTCACCTGGTGACTCCATTGTTCAAGATCCCGAGCTTCAGAGTTCACAAGCGACTTCACTGCTGAAGAATCCAGATTTCAAAGCCTTGATGATGCTTCAAGATGACAGGGTATGTGGCAAATCCTATATCTTGTGAAGCCATAGAAGAATTCAGGAATAAGTTAGCAGAATTTCACCTTGATGAAGACTTTTTAACAACTGTGTTTCGTATTTTGGAATCAAGAAATTTTCTCCTAAAAGTAAAATTTGTTTTCTTGAGCTAGTTATTGAAAAGTTTGAAAATGACATTGAACTTTTGGATTCTCAAATTCAGTCATATAATTTCCTAGATCTCAAAGAATTCTTGGAAAATCTTCCTTCTCCAAAGCAAGAGAAAATCATACTACCTATTGATTTGCAGATTGATGATGATTATGTTTTCAAGTATAAGGCTGAAGTTGTAGATGCAGGGTTTAATTTTGAAGATGGAACTGATCCACTAGTCATAGAAGATCTAGGAACGAATATCATGCATCATGCTTTAATTGATCCTATAGCAGATTACATGGAGGTTTATGTTAGCTTGAGTTTTCAAACATGTATTCTCTATAACGACCAAATAGGTCACCAGTTGCCATTACATATTTCAGCCTTGATTTTCATCAAGCACGATGAGGAAACCCAATCATGGGATAGACTGCGGGGTTGGCTTCATTGGCACTTTTTCATTAACTGATTGAAGCAGTAACTGCTAGAAAAGTAGGGTAGGTAGGAATGAACCAATAAGCTCAACAGGATGAGCACTTTTCTTTTTTTATCTCTTCATAGTTTTATTTTCAGTTGATAGTTTGGGGGCAGCCCAATGATTAGCTGGTCTGCGAAATTAAGAGTTCAGCGGTTCTAGACATCTCCTTTGGAGCTATCTTCCCCAGGTGGAGCCTATGTTAGAACCCTATATAATAGGGGAATCAGTATTCTGAATAATGTCTATCTATTTCAGGCATAAAGCGGATTTGTTCATGGCTCATAGTGAAAATGCAAAATTGGCAAAACGCTCTCAGCACTTGTTCTCGGGATGTCGAAAATAAAAAAAAAATCTTCATGCATTATGGATCTTTACAGCACATTTCTTTCAGGGGTACTTCCAACTTTCACAAGGTGCTAAATCTAGGCACAATGTGAAGACTGTGAATGTCATCATTTCTGCCCAAAATTCCTGCTTTAGCAACAGGTGGCAGCAGCTTCTTATAAATGGTTTCATTGGTTATGACACAAGTCTCATGAATAGTTTGTTGACTTCTCAAGGTCAAGGTTATCCCTATAATTTTTAAACGAAAGAGATTTATGATCTTACTTATCCACAAGAGTTTATTGGAACGCCATTCAGATTTGAAGACTATCTTGTATCGAAGTGTGGAGTGTTGTTGATGTCACTGTTTGTTTTTTTTTTTTCTCACCACCACAATGTCCGTGTCATTTACTCTTAGGGAAACTCAACCACTCATGCTTGAGTTCACAGTTCATCTTCAACATCATGCACGTCGTCGTCTTCCAATATTTCAACTCGTTTTTGTTCATGTGATTGAATCACTTGTTTTTTACCTATCATGATAGGAATCCTTTTATTCCTGTTTGAATTTTATGAGGACCAGCTGCTCGCATTTATGGTGCTCACTCTTGTGTGGTATCTAAGTCGTTTACAATGATCAGTGTGCAGACACCCATGTCAATAGAGTATTTTCCCCGGTTCTTCTTGCTGTACTTTTTGGTTTTCACATATACTTTTTTCTCATATGCATATGGTTTCTCGTATTTGGCCTTTTCTGCTACATCAACTTTTATGCAGCACTTAATACTATATTTTTGGAATCGCTTTGAGGTGCCAACATTGCAAAGGTTCATGTGGCAACGAGATCAAATGCATCAACAACCTGGGGTACAGATAACTTCGTCTACAATACTTACATCTACATTCCATGTTACAAGATTAAATGCTAGGAGTGCAAACCCAATAGGTGGTTTTGGAGCTCATCAAGTTAGAGATAATCAACCAGAGGAAGGTAATGTAACTAGTAGCGGTGTTGTTTCTCGGTCTATATGGACATCTCCGGATGGCACTAGAGTGCGTAGTAGCCTACGTAGGAATTTCCAAGGTGGTGATGGGTCCTCATTTTTCCATTCAACCAATAATGATCACGATAGAAGAGATTTCGCTGGCAACACTGACACTTCTGATCCAAACTACAGGACAACTACCACTAGAGGAGTTAATACAGATTTTATTAGAACTACTAGTTCAAACGCAATGCAAAATAGTGAACTGGGAGAGAACAATACATCTAGTGGACTTGTTCAACAGGCTACAGGATTAGACTTGCCCCCAACAGCTCAAACTGCTGCATCTTTGATGAATCAAAGTTCACTAATTTCATTTAGGTCACTACTGTTATGGTTTTAGGTGGTCTCGATACCCCTGAAATTATGCAGATTGCTTTGAAATGCAGAGTTACAAAAACATAGTTAAAATTAAATGTTGATATTCACCCTTTAACCATAGAAGGATTTTCCACCACACGTTCCATTACCAAACAGTGCTTCGGCAGCCAACTCATAGTTCCAAGGAGCCCAATGACTTCTACTTGAAGAATCTGAGAATGACAAGCGCTCGAATACAAAGGCAAAATTTATTAAGGCTGCATGGTAAACTTAAACAACCCGAGGAGGAGATTCCAAATCAATTTGGTGGAGATGGGGTCGTTCAATCCCACGATTTCAGGATCACCAGGTTTTAAGGAGCATAGCCAGGCAACCTTTAAGCATCTCGGCGATAGATGGCAGAGGCATTTAAATGAGCAGATTAGCAGATCAAGGGACAGTTAGGAACAAACGGAATAGTGAAGGGATTTAATTCCAACACTTGAGGTGGCATAAGATCGATGTGTGGAAGACTTAACTTAATCCCGAATTTCCAGCAAGTAGTTTCAACAGATGATAATCAGTTCCTGTTTTCAAGGCAGCATGAGTCAAATAAATTCCAGATTTCAAGCAAGATCGACCAGCAAACTCAGCAATTCGAGACACCTATTCCAACCACTTTATTTCAGTCGATTTTTATACAATTTGATTTGATTTTCTTTCCAAAGAAAAAAAACTAGAAAAATATTTATATTATTTAAACAAAGACTTGATAATGGGAGACCATCTGCGACAGGTGTAAATCGTTGTAACTGCTTTTCTATTTTGAGAAAGTAGAGGTAGAGTGTGAGTCTGGGGGAAGACTGAGAGATTTTTCTTATTTATGCAGATGTAAAAGACAAACAGAAGGTTGGACCGGAAAAAAGTTTCCCTTTGGTTCGACCTGTGTGGGTTTCGGTTCAAGCAGTGAAGCATTTTTCTTTTTGGTTCGACCTGTGTGAGGGGTTTCGACCTGAGAGGGATAAATTTTCTTTGCTGGACTGGGGTCTTTGCTTTTCCAGGAGCATTTTCTGTAATCTTTAGATGATCAATCAATAATGGGCATGATTTTTTACAGGATTCTTGTGCGGATGTATTGGTGGCGTTTCTTTCTCTATTGAGTAATTTTCCTGTCATCTTTTCTCTTGTTTCAATTCTTATTGTCAGAAGATAGTAACAGAGCAAAATTTATTGGCAAATACTCTGCATCTGTCCTTTTGATAATCTTTATGTTTTTCATCTAAAAATCTCAGTTAAGGAATTCTTAGCTGCTCCTTTGCTTGGCTTTTTCCTCCCCTAGTTCTTCCTCAAATCGACACCATCAAAACTTAATTCGATCCAACATTTCTGCTACCTTGCCCTGTGTAAAAACTTTGTCCAGAGCTGAGAGTGAATCACATATTTAAGTGCAGACCCCATTTTCCCAATGGCCCTCCTTGCTGTCCCAAACTAACCATATAAAAATAAAAAACCCCATACTTTCACAGCTAGCCTAACATCCATCCCATACAAACCAAGTTAAATTGAAAAGAGAGAGCCCTCTCTGAGTCTTGGGGGGCTAGATCCAAGACTCCAAGTGGTTCGAGGTTACCTCTGTGATTGCCTTCGCAGCCTTAGGCAAATTACAGAGTGCTAACAGTAACAACATCTTTCAAAAACAAGTCGAAGGTGCTTAGAGTGATTCGTTCTCTTATGAGAGTGAGCAGAATGATCATCAAGGTAAGCTTCGACTATATGCTTAAGATCGTGGAATGAAAAGGTCATAACACATTGGAAGGTTTCTCCAATGTTTTTAAGGCCGAAAGGCATCTTTTGGTATGCGAAATTACCCCAAGGACAAATAAACATCGTCTTGTGTTGATCCCCAGGTTTAATTTGAATTTGGTTATACCTTGAAAATCTGTCCATGAAAGAAAACACTTCGCTTCCCGCACACTTGTCGAGAATCTAATCGATGAAAGGTGTCGGGAAGTTGTGTTTAGGAAAGGCTTTGTTCAGGTCACGAAAGTCCATGCATACAAGGATAGTTCCTTGCTTCTTATTCACAGGAACGAGATTGGATACCCATTTAGTCAAGGGAACCGGGTAGATGAAGCCAACATTAAATAGCTTCTCCACCTCTGCCTTAATAATATGGGGTTTCCGAGGATTGACAGTTCTAAGACATTGTTGAATAGGTTTAGCATCCAGATATGTTCTAATATCGTGCTCAACAATACAAGGGTTGATTCCTGACATCTCTTCATATGAACAAGCAAGTACATCTTGGAATTCCTTGAAGACTTCGGTGTAGACCAAGATTTCTTCTGGTGAACAATCCGCACCGATATGTACGTTTTTAATCTTGCCAGGGGTACGAGAGATATCGATCATGATGGTAGGAGAGATACTCACCATATTTACTTTGGCATAAATGTTGTGTGTGTCAAGTGGAACTATGGCGTGACCGACTATCTCACTCAACGTAGATCTAAAGTCATCTTGTTCGATCCTTTCAAGATTTGGGAGGAAATAAGAGCGATGATGCATATCATCCCAGGGTTTGTCGGAACCATTCATGGATTTGATGATAGCTTCATTCGAGGTTAAAGTCTCAATGAGGCATTCATGTGAACAAGACAACAAATTGGCCGACACGGGCCTAAGAAAAAGATCCTCTTCGTCCGTTGGCGAGGTAACAGGATCGGGATCGACGAAAGAGTCAAGAACAACTCGATACACAATCTCTGCTGCCGATAGTGGCATGGCCATTCCAGCATGTGACTGACCTTCACAAGACGAAGTCGAGGAAGGTAGGGTGCAAGAATCACTAAAATAGGAAGTGCAGAAAGGAATGGACCTCTCTGTCGAAACGGGCCTACTAGACATGGCGTAAACATGGTGAATCAGTGCCATGAAGTCGAAAATACCCATAAGGGAAGAATACATTCCGACACTAATATTCTCAGTTTTCGGCTGAGAATTGTCAATCATGGGGATCAACGATCCAACAGACACATTGGGACTAGCGTACGCAAAGGATAAATGGTCAATCGTCATGATCTTCCCATCATGAGGAAAACAAAGAGTACGAAAGACGGACGACACAATGACAGTCATAGCATAGGTCCAATTGTGTCCTAGTAACAAGTTATAATCATGAGGTGCATCAACTACCTCAACCTCCACCTCTACCATCTTCCCACCCAACTGGACTTGAAAGGTAGGAAGAATACCGTGAGGGCGGAAGGAATGACCGTAAAAAATAGTCAACATGTTCGATGATTTAGAAAGAGTCAGAGAACCGAGAGATTTCTAATAGATCAGGGACATCACACATGTAGCAGTGGCTTCATCAACAACCTCACGTTTGATGGTATACTTTGGGTACCCCATGTGGATTTGGAATGCCACATGGTAAGGCAAGCGAGGCTTCACATCTATGATGTTAAACTTGATAACTTTTGAGCCACTAGGTTCTAGAGCTCCTAATGCAAATAGCAGGGCATTCCTCTATGAAGGACACATCTGGAGTACCTCCAAAGCTGACATCGCACAAGGGGTTTGACCTAGGTCCTCAACAATAGAGTAGTTCTGGGCGGCTCTAGCATTTGGATTGTGGGTAGAGCGCTTGAGTACTCCTTTCAAAATACGAGGCGGTGGCTCTAGTTTTTCGATCTGTAAAGTTGTCTCCGGAGGAGGAGGAGGAGGAGATTCTATACCAGGTATAGCCTGTGAGGAACTATAATCATGAGATCGAGTGGCTACATGAACTTTAACATCGACCATATTGATACACAAATGGTCACTATCTTGCGACGACGAGTTTTGACTCCCATCGATTGCATTTACGGCATTTGAGGAGCTTGAGGCAATGTGTTGATTATGTGGGAAATGATTCATCAACACGACAGGCGGTAGAGATAATAGCCTCATAGCTTTTGCAAGTTTGGGGCATGAATGAATAAGTGAGGTGATCATTTATACAAAGCCTACAGGGAAATTTCACCTTACGCCTTTCTTTCTTGCCCTCTCCAATATTATTATTTGTCTTCTCATTATTATTATTATTATTATTATTTTATTTATTTTTGTTAAAGAAGAACCATAGCAATTCAGTCTCAAGAAAACTTCTCAACAGTCATTAATATGCATACTTAACCAAGTATGTCCTATCGTGGAATCATCCACATACTCAAGACAACTTTCTATCAACCTAAAACTATGTAAACTCCTGAACCCTGCAATAACCCTACTAAGTTCGGTAAAAGGAGCATACTCCAGCATGCCAGATACAATTTATGCTCTTTGTCTAGGAGCCAACCTTTTAAAGTCATGCTTAGGACCAATTCATCTTCTCATTATTATTATTGTCCTTGGGTTTATTATTATTTTTCCCACCCTTACGATTATTATTATGACCTTTCTTCTTATTCCCGCCTGGTTGCTGGTTACCATTTGGTCTGGTCGACGATTGCACATAATGTACATCCACCGACTGAGTGGGATTGGAAGAAACAGATGAAGTCGGCCCTCCTATAGACTGCTTTAGAGACAACTCTTTCACATGGCTTGTAACCGAGTCTGTGGATTTTACATTGGCGAAACCTACAATGCCATCGGCATGAGGTCCGAGATTTTGTCTAGGGTCATAGGTTGACCTCAGTGCGTCCGGAAGAATTTGGTATAGCGTCCCAGACTGAGTGTATATAAGATCTAATTGCTGGGCTTTGAAGATCACTTCTTCCTCAGTGATAACCCCTAATGTAGCAACATCTTTCGAGATAGGAGGCTGCAAAGACTTAAGGAACCATTCTAAAATAAAGGCCGAGGGTATGGAGGTCTTAATCAACGTCTTCCGTCTATGCCACTCCTGGATATGATCGAAGATATGAGTGAGTGTGTCCTGGCGTAAAGTTGACAAAATTTCTAGGCCAACATCGTAACGAACCGACAATTGGAAGTGGTTAAGGAAGACCAACACCATCTGACTAAAGGTCCCATATGCCCCCCTAGGTAGCTCGATATACCATTTCGCATGACCCTAATGAGGGTGTGTTGAAACAATATTAACCAAATAGAATCTTCATTAAGGGAATTCGAGGAACACCATAGGTGAAAGGCAGTAATGTGATCACCAGGATCCTCGCCATTCTTACCTTCGAATTTTGGAATGTTCGAAGGAAGCTTTGTGGGATGGGGGGCCATGTAGGATCATGATACACAGGGTCGTTCATTATCTTAGACAAGTCTGGCAGATTAAGCGTGGCCAGAAAAGGGAGGCAGGGTTGCAACAACTGGCCCCAAGCTCCCTTGAAAGATTGTGCTTGAGGAACTGCAACCCGTCCAAGGTTTTGGTAAGCACCATGGCCCTGTCCAGGATTGTAAGACCCTCCTCCAGGCCGATTCATAAGAGGTTGGTTGGGCATCATTCCAGTAGGAATGTTTTGATGGGGGTTATAAAAATTTACCCCAGTTGGATTGGATCCAGGTTGGGTGTTTTCCAAGGTGTGAAACTGACCTCCTCTAGGTGTGAATCCAGAGGATAGAGGTGGATTCATCATGCCAAACATGTTGGTCAGAATTGACACTGAGGAGGTGAGGGTATAAGATGAAACTTGAGCAGAAGCTTGTTCACCAAGTTCGTTGCTCCACCTAGAAGCAAGAGGGTTAGACCCAGGGTTAAAAGAAGGAATGCCTCCCATATTAGGAGTCATTTGAGGGATTTGAGAACCACCAAATGAAAATGGAGTATAAGAAGGTGTAGTTCCCCCAAGTCCAACTCTAGCATTAGGGCTAGAAGCTGGGATGGGTTTTGAAAAATATGAAGTAAAATTCAACATACCATAGGAAAAAGGACTAGAGGCCATCGGGATGGACTGAACATTATAGCCTAGTGAGTGACCAAGAGACCCAAACGGGTTCAAGGCAAGATATTGGGAATTCACTATAGGACGGGCAATAGTAATGATAGGTGCCTCCAACACTACAACCATTGTGGTTGCAGGAGTCAAAGGGGTGCCATTAACTATAATAGGTGTGGGAGTTGAAGGGCTCCCAATGTATAGAAGACTCGATTCAGTGCTCATCCTTGTGGAATCACAAGTCTGAACAATGTAGGTGTGTGTACCATGTCTAATAACTCTACGCCTTTTAGAAGGAAAATACTCAAAATCCGGTGGTAACTGTAACAAGCGACGGGATCGGTAGAGACGCTAGTCCGATTCCACGATGACTTAAGACTCAGGATACCAAAAATAAATCCTAGGGCCAACTAGTAATCAAAGAGCACACCAAAAATCAAACAACCAATATGCACACAAACAAGGTAAAGTGGTTGAAAGGGGCCTCCCTCCCTAAAGAAGGTATGTCTCTCCCAAGAGGGGCATGAGACTCCCTGCTAAAGATCAGAGGTAACATAATCAATTATAAGGGCCTTCGTGGGATTAACAACTAGTTGGTCAGATCCCCCCAGAGAGGTAATCCTCCATAAAGGTTGTGTGTTGTCTGACCCTTATCTGACCTAGGGTACCTGCAGAATAACCCCTGAAAGTAACCTATGTTGCACCTAAGTCAAGCAACTAAGAAACTGATGTATAACCGATGCACATGAAAGCAGCCGTAAGTCAGGTCCACCATATGGGTAGGGTAGCAAATCCCGAAACCTTGAAAGTACCACCTCTCATGGAGGTAAAGGCACTAGCAAGATCCCTAGATAAGAATAGATCCTCAGAAATATCTCTGATGCTAAGAAGGTATTGGGGGATATCCCTTCAACCAACCTCGCGCGACCTTGTGATTAAATCCGGTGTGAGCGGAGCCTCCTGATATTACCAATTATAGAATGGATTTCTCCACTCCCTTTGTTATACACATATGTTGATTTAATAGCCTTGGAGAAGTTTACTCACAAAATCCTATTCCAAGGCACTAAATCCTAAGCTAGTTTGTGCACCCTAGAAAATAAAATCGTGACTAATCAATTTTAAATTATAACGTTAATTTTAATGGCCATGCTTACTAAAAAAGGTATGGTAGTGAAACTCATGATGTTATGACTCAACAAGAAAAGTAAATATGAATACAATGCAAAGTCCTAACTTCAATTTTCAATGAATGATATGCTTCTTAAAACAAATGCAATTTTCAATTTTAACTCGACAATTTTGAAGTAAAAATGCAATCTTTCTTTACATGCACTAAGCTAATGACAAAGACTCAAAATA
This sequence comes from Picea mariana, assembly GCA_032191745.1. Classification (NCBI taxonomy): domain Eukaryota; kingdom Viridiplantae; phylum Streptophyta; class Pinopsida; order Pinales; family Pinaceae; genus Picea; species Picea mariana. The sequence continues at coordinate 194,887 of JASDQU010101371.1, forward strand.
TCAAAATGCCAAGCAATGCAAAATGCCTAATATTTTTGTATTTTCAATATAAGGAAAATGAAAATGCATGGACTGAACAACAACTTGATATATAAAAACTCTATTGTGTATAGAAACAGACAACTCAAGTAGGATACAAGAAGCAAGACACCCAACCCAATGTACAAGGACAATCAAAATGAAAAGATGATGAGAAATATTTCGCCTAGAAATTCAACCAAAGATAAGTTTCCTGTCATCCCACAGACACTTAACAGTCACTACAGAGACCCAAGAAGACTCAACAATCCAGAAAACCTACCCAACAACCACCAAGCCCAGCAAAAAAGCAAAGAAGGCTGATGTACGTGACTGTTCAGGGAAACAACGCATATATACGCAGCTTGCAGAAGGAAAATACATTTATATACATGACTGTCAAGAAAAAACCCACATATATGTTTCAAAAACAAAGCTAGGCAAGGGAGAAGGCTGAAAAACTCAGACCCAGAGTGAACAGAGTCTGTCAAGCAATGATACGACAGGAAACGCAATAGGAACGAGAGCAATCTAAGGAGAAAAACACTCCAAACCATAAGAAAGAAGATCAAATCCCCAGTATGGTCGCCAATTCTGTTACGAGGAAAATCTCTCTATGGCTAGGGAAAAACCACAACAGATGGAAATAAATGCATAAATCAACTCTATTCTCAAGTATTCTATATAAACAAATATGCTAGCAAGACAAGATAAAAGGCCTACCTCGTCTAGACATTCGATGAAGTCCACCGTTGAGCATTGGACCCAAAGTAATATACCTGCAACTAGTCCTCAACAACCAAGCAAAGCAAGCATATGGTGATAATAAATGATGTTAGCACATTCAATAGCATAATCCATTAATAAACATGACAAATACGCCCATGGAATAATAATTCAAATATTTGCAAGATATCAATTGGACGGGAAAAGAGTATTTCTATTAATATATGATCAACAAAAGTGAAAATTTTATAGACTTTTGTGTCGGCACGGTTTAGAATCAAGAAACTAATTTCCTTCCAGTTGGGCCTCCACCATTTCAATCTTCCACCAAAGGCAAGCTCATAGAAAAATTCTCTCTATGGAATATTGCATAGGGTGAGACAAATCTCGCTATAACACGGATGTTGCTGCTCGAATCCAAATTCTGAAAGGATGTGTCGAAGCCACAAGTCTTCCTGAATTGCATTTACTGCTGCTCGGTACTCTACTTCTGCTGAAGAAAGTGCAATATCTTGTTGTTTCTTATAGGCCCAAGTGATAGGTCCTGAACCAAGGATGAAAACGTAACCTGCAGTAGACTTTCAATCATCGGGGTCACCGACCCAATCTGAATCAGTGAAACTGACCAATAAAGGAGTCCCCCCTGAACTATAATGTATCCCGAACTGAACTGTACCATGGACATAGGGAAGTATCATTTTAGCTGCTTTCCAATGGATTTCATGGGGTGTTTTCATATACGAGGAAACAAGACCAACAACAAAGGAAAGATCGGGATGGGTATGAGTCAAGTATAGGAGTCTACCAACTAACTGACGGTACAGGGTGGCATCAACTTCAAGAGAAGTACAGGTGGTAGTAAGCTTAACTCCAGACTGGAAGGGAGAAGGGGTTGGTTTACAATCATCCATGTGAAAGTGACGAAGAAGGTCACAAGCATACTTAGACTGGGAAAGAAAAATTCCTTCATTGGTTTGCAAAACTTGGAGGCCAAGGAAATAGTGAAAAAAACCTAAGTCTGTCATTTCAAATTTCTTCTTAAGGCTGGTTTTCACATGGTTTAAAAGTTTCGAGTCACTACTAGTAAGGATAAGGTCATCAACATAAAGGACAAGGATTATGAGATGGCTTCCTGCTTTCTTGGTATAGACATTAGGATCATAATGGCATCTAGAGAATCCGGTGCCAATAAGAAAGCTACCCATTTTGGCATACCAAGCTCGGGGAGCTTGCTTAAGACCATAAAGAGATTTCTTAAGGTGACAAACAAGACTAAAGTCATTATGGACATAGCCAGGAGGTTGTTCCATGTAGATTTCTTCTTGTAAATCTGCATGCAAGAAGGTGGATTTAACATCCATAAGATGGACCTCCCATTTATGTGAGGCAACAAGGGCAATAACAAGGCAGATGGAATTCATTTTGGCTACAGAGGCAAAGGTTTCATTATAGTCAATTCCTTCAACTTGGGAAAGTCCTTTGGAAACTAATCGAGCCTTGTGTCTTTCAACACTTCCATCTGATGCATACTTAGTTCTGTAGACCCATTTACATCTGATAAGTTTTCTTCCTTTTGGAAGAGGTACAAGATCCCAAGTATCATTTTCCATTAAAGAACGATACTCTTCATTTATTGCTGTATCCCAATCTGGATGTCCTGAAGCTTCTGCAAATGTCTCTGGATCATGAGTCTTTGAAACTTGAGCCAAAAAAAAAAGAGGCTTGTTGGAACTGTGAATGTGTTCGATGGTGATATAAAGGATCACCGACAATACCATCAACTGCTTCTCATGTTGAACAGACCCATATAGGAAGCGGTGGAACTGGTGTTGGTTCAGGTTCAAACGAATCATATGGAGGAAGGTGAGTAGGCAGAGGTGGATTTTCATCCTCACTATCATCATCTAAAGAAGAAACCAGAATATGAACATGAGAAGGCGTAATGCCGAAGATGGCTCGTAGGCCGGAGAAGGCACAATCGCCAAATTAGGCTCACAGGCTAGGATATTTTCATCAAATTTAACATCTCTTCTAATAGTAATTTCATTACAATGTGGTTGAAGAAGTCTATAACCTTTGACATCTTCAAAATAACCAACAAATATACACTTCTCACTTTTAGGCTGCAATTCTTTCCTTTTTTCATTAGGAATGTGAGCCCATGCTATACTACCAAATACACAGAAGTGACTTACATCTAGTTTAATTTTAGTCCAAGCTTCTTCCGGTGTTATATTTTTAAGAGCCTTTGTAGGAGTGCGGTTGACTATGTAATTTGCGCAGTTGATTGTTTTCGCCCAACACTTTAGACTTAATCCCTTAGATTGGATCATACAATTAGCCATTTCTTTTAATGTGCGGTTCTTTCTCTCAACAACACCATTTTGTTGTAGTGTATATGGAACAATGTGTTGCATTTGGATGCCCTGTGTAGTGCAGTAACTTGTAAAATTATTGTTCACATATTCGCCTCCATTATCTGTTCTTAACTTTTGAATTTGATGTCCATATTGCTTTTCTACAAGGGCCTTGTAGGCCAAAATCTTGTCAAAATCTTTTCTCTTAAGTTTTAAGAAGTAAACCCAAGTACGTATGGAAAAATCATCAATGAAAGTTAAGAAATAATTGCACCCAAAAAAAGAAGGAGAAGAAAGTGGACCAAAAAAATCACTGTGAACAAGCCGCAAAGGGCCCAAGGTGTGCCAAGAGGCACTTTTGTCAAAAATGTCTCGATGATGTTTGCTGAGAACACAACCAGCACAAACACCATCTCTGCATGAAACATGAGGAAGACCAATCACCATCTATTGATTACAGAGTTGCTGCAATGAGCGATAGTTTAGATGACCAAACTGCTCATGCCAAAGTTTGCTCAAGTCATCGCTATGAGCAACAAAAAATGATGAAAAAGATGATGACCCAAAGTTTTCAAACTTGTACAACCTAGTAATATCATCAACAATTCCAGTTGCAAGAACATGCTTAGGATCTTTTATATCCTTGATTACAACTTGGTGAGGTGAAAACTCTACGGTTTTATTTTCACCTGAATGAGTGATTTGATATACTAATAGAAGGTTACAAGAAAGACTTGCAACACATAATACATCATTGAAATGACCATTATCTACTTGAACTGTTCCAGATCCTACAACACTAAGAGATCTCTCATCACCAAAAAATATTTTCTTGGTGTTACATTCATTTAGAGTAGAAAATATGTCTTTATCCTTAGCCATATGATAAGATGCTCTTGAATCAATAAGCCATTCATCAGAAGAAGAAATAGAAGTTGTATTGAGGAGAAACTAGAAGCAGAAAGTGAATGTCCATGAGAAGAAGAAGAAGAAGTAGAATCAATAATGATGTTGTGCTTCTTCATCACTGCTTCTAAATCTACTATCTTCTTGAAACATTTGGACTCATCGTGACCATATTTATCGCAAAAGTTGCAATGTCTTCCAGTCTTCTTATTTTTATATTTTTCTCCTTTGTCACCATTAAGAGCTGAAGCTATCTGAGCGGGTTTGGGACTCTCATGTTGCTTGTTGTTGCAACAAGGATGTTGCTTCTTGGGATACTTGGGTTTATCTTTCCGCTAGGAAACTAAGACTTTGTTGGAGGTACCTACAGAGCTGATCACTCCAAGTTCTACAAGCTTATCTTCCTCTCTAATCAAAGAAACACAAAAGGACTCAAGAGTGGGTTTTTGATAAGCTTTCCCTAGAGCCTCTCTCATGGAATAAAAGGTAGATACAATATGCACTACCTAGCTTAGAAAGAATAATATAGATGCAACACTCTTCCTCCATTTCTATCTCACATTCTTCACATAAATTTCTGAGTGTTTTAAACTTATATAAATAGTCTCCAAGGTAAGAAAAATCACTTGGACTTAAGGTCGGTACTTGATTTTCTAACTTTCGTGCTCAAATAATTTTGAGTTTACCAAACACAGATTCAATCTTTTCCCAAGCTTCATTGGGGTCATCAATTTCTTTAAGGTGGAACCTTAAAACAAGAGAGATGGACATTCCAATTAGTCTATGTGTTTCGCCACTCCTATTAGCCCATTTGACTTTCTTATCATCATCAGTGGGTGTTTTTTCATTTCCTAAGGTAATCTGATACAAGCCTTTACTTCTTAATAAATCTTCCATATGAGATTTCCATTGGAAGTAGTTGGTGCTGGTAAGCAAGAGATTACTTGTAGAATCTATATTAAATATGCAGATGATGTGGATTTAAACTGAAACTAATGATCTAGATGGAAAGATCTCTAAAAATTATGTGGTTTTAAAAAAAACAGCATTGAAAACAGACTTCGGATGTGAGAGTTATGCCCTTTTAAAAAACAACATAAACAATAACCAAATGACCACGTGATAGTGTAAGTTGCTTTATGAAGTGACCCACTTTTATAAAGAGAAGTGGGTTTCACTTTTACAATGAAGTTACTTTATAAAAGAAAAGATGCATGCAAAATAAATAACTCTAAAATAAAATATTAAAATTACTTATAGTGATTCACTTTTATACTTGAAGTGAAATACACTTTACAATTTGAACATGAACTTTTTCAAAAAAAGTAACAAGAGAGAGACTTGAACTCAAGACCTCTTACTTAATAAGACAACTTTTAACCAAATGGTCTAGCAAAACATATTGTATTTTTTAGGAAGAGGATTGGGGGTTTTGTTGTTGTTATTTTTGTTTTGGAAGATGGCCTTGGAGAGCGTGCTAAAAAAAAATTCTTTTCACACAAGAAAAAAATTTAGTTTCTCGATGACAACAAGGGTCAGATCTCGGTTAGCTTACCAAGAAGATGCACCTTTTCCTATCTGTTTCTGATTTGTCGAGATTTCACAAGGCATGGGGAAAAGAGCATATGCAGATCTAAAAGAGTAGCTACCTAGAAATAAATAATACAAAACCGAAATAAAACCAAAATGATACTCTGCAAAAATTTAAAAGCTGCGTATTCAGGCTTTATACCTCCAGATCTGACTGAAATGGACGTATCTTGGGCAAACATAAACCTTTTCGAGTGAAACAAAAAGTGTTCCTTACTGAAACAAGCACTCCAAACACAATCTAATAGTCCTCTCAGCCCATAAAAGTATGGAAATGACAGAGAGTGGATATTAGACAACCGACTTCATGATCTCGATTTACAACAGGAGTGGGTCTTCAAATAGGGTCTGATACCATGTTCGACAACACAGGTATTCCAACAGAGGAAAAACACCTTCAGTAACCACTCACATAACCAGATCAAAGATAAACACACCAATGTTTTCACATGGTAAAACCACTACGGGGAAACATCCACAACCCCAACCAACACGACCACTTGGAGCAGTTTATTAATGCAAAAGAAAAATATTACAGAGAGATTTTACAAGATAATTTCTCACAATTGATCATTGAAAAATGACCCTCCATGCTCTTTAAATAGAGATCATGGACCAATCGGGTGTTAAGCCATGATTCAATGGCCGTTAAGATCGAGGAGAGTATGATCCGTCAGATCACTCTATGTCGGGAACATATCGTGACCATTGAACTTCCTAACTACAAATGCATACTAAAGAAACACACTTTTACCTAACGACATATTAGACCAAGTAGATCTTAACTAACTCCTAAGTGTCTAAATATCATAACATATGCCACATCCCATCCTCTAAGTCGATTTGTTCCAAGGTAGTGTTGTCTTCATCTGCAAAGATGGAATACACTCCTAAGTCATCCTCGATATAATTCACATTAGGCTGTGGGATGCTTTCTATGTAAGGTGAAATTCTCCCCTCCCTTAGGACTATGATGTTTTTTCCATTCCAAGGAATGGATAAGTGTGTCCTGTCGAGTGAGAGGTATCCACCTATCAAAGCTTGCCAATCTCTTCCTAAGATGATCGAGTAATTACTCACTGACATATCTATTACCTCAATATTAAGGGTTGTCCTTATTTTAGGATGCACACATAAAACCAAGGTCACGTCCTTGATTTAATCTATGGTCATTTGTTGTAAACTCTTATAAGAGAGCATTCTTCTGGCATTTTCATTTGTACAAGACAAGCCTATTTCTTTCATAATAATTTTCTATGTTACACTTGGGCCCGAACTGCCGTCAATAAGGCAACAATGGAGAATCTTATCCATAATATTTACAGAAATATAAAACAGGGTTTTTTTTATAGGGTGTCTAAAGTTATGTACACCTACTTTATTTATAGACGAATCCTCTTCATCTACTTCTCCAGAGATATTGGCCACAATGGAAGCTTTTCCTTCCATGAAAATTTTCAGATGTTTATGTTGCTCAGGGATGACAACCATGTCCAGGAGGGTAGCATCTGATTTAATGTTGGCCAAATGAATTATAATGTTGTATTTGGAAGAGGGAAGATGATAGGTAGTTCCTTCACTATCAGGGGCCTTAGGAACCTGAACATTAGCAGTTGGTGAAGATGATCTTGGGCTAGAAGAAGTGCGAGGAGGATCATATTTTCCTTTTGGAGCATACGATTTATTCCTGGTATTTATGATCATGACATCATCTGGCTCTGCAAAGTCTAGGACAACAATAGTAGTTTCAGGTCTCTTACCAAATATTTTATCTCTGAAACTCTTCTTTACTTCACACATACTTTCCTCATTGTGTTCCTCGCAAAAGTTACACCAACTACGAGGCATGATAGATTTAGGTTGAGAATTGTTTTCATTTGGATTTCTAAAAGGGGGTGAAAAAGAATATGAAGCTCCAAGGGTAGGAGAGGGGACATTTCCTTTCCACTCATACACTATCATTCAATTATTCATGTCTTGTACAAGTTGTAATAGGGAAGACATGTTTGTCTGGTTAATTGAGTCTCCCCTAGGAAGACCTATTCTTTCAAGCTGTTCTTCATACTCCAAACAAGTGTGTAGAGCGCAACCAAGGTTATCAATGGAATTTTCCTCAATCCTATGACGATAGGGGGAAGGTAATGCATTATAATAATGCATGAAAGTGGCTTGGTTATGAGGGCGAATGAGTTCAGGGATTTGGTTGTACAATTTGGTGAAACACAAGTTGAAGGACTTGATAGTCTCACCATCCTTATAAGCGATGTTATTGTACTCCCATAACTGCTCGGCTGGGATTTTGGATTTCCCATAGGTATATTTGAACCAATATATTAACTCCTCCCAAATACATAAAATATTAGGAGGGAGGTTAAAGAAATCATCCGCAACCTTCGCTTCAAGGGAATTCACAAATAAGCGCATATAAGTATTGTTGTCATTGGCTCCTATGTTGTGACATGCATTAGAAAATGCCACCAAGTGTGCATTCGTAGTGACAATGTTATTCCTTGAAAACCTAGGGATATGCTCTCTGAATTTAGGAAGTGGACGAGTACCAGGTGCTAGGTTAAAAGGGGAGTAAACATGCCACGTGGTAGTTTTAGCATCTTCTTCAAATTGAAAAATCCCATACTTTTTAATGACTTTGGTGGGGTTTGTAGTAGATTGGACAGGGACTTGGTGACTATATAAGCTACCAATCATTGATGAGGCTGAAGGTTGAGATGAAGAAGCACCTCCAGTGCCACCAGAGCCACCACTAGATTCCATCTTGTGAATGATAGGTAAGGGAGAGAAAGACGAACTAGATGAACCAGACAAAGTTCTTCTTAGAGCACTTTGTTGGGTTGACAAAACAACGTTCCTTCTTCCTATTTCAACAATTGGATTAATTTTTGGTGATAAACCTCTTGTTCTCCTAGAGATACGAGGGCCTAAGGACATGAAAAGAAGATCAAAACTGTAGGAAAAAGAAAGCTATGGATTATTCCTAGGCTGTCTTTATCTATATTCCCAACATTCTTGGATACTTATGTCTTGTTCAATCTTTGCCCATGAGCGATTAAGCTCAACCCAGGTATTAGCAGTATCTAAGATGGACCCCTTGTGACTCCCTTTAGTTTTTTAACAAAAATAAACATAACTAGTCAATCAATCAAACACATCCCTCCTTCTGACTCCCAATAATCATTCTCATAATTTTGAAAATTAAATATCAATGATATTTTAAATCATATCCAAACATATAATATCCAAAATATCCAAAAATAGTATGCTGTCCAAAACTTCAACAGTCAACTGTTCTCAACAAAACAATAATAAAATATACTCAAAAACCATATTTTCCACTTTGGGAGGAAATTTTCCCTTTGTTGCTGCTATCTCCTTTTTGTCTTTCCTCAATTAGCCTTAGGCTGTGTGGAGCCTTGGGGCTTGATCTCACTGATGACATGAGAACAATCATCTCTCAAGTGCATGTGCAATGAAATAGATTTCGCTGAATCACTTGAGGGAGAGGAGGGGGCAACACCGACTTTTCCATTGTCATGCATGTGGTGGGCTTCGGTTTTGAGTCTTTTGCTTGCGTGGGGGGATTTTACAGGTGAGTGTGCAGGGGAAATCTAGACATTTGGGTTAACAGGTGGATGAAGAGAAAGTAGAGACAAATTTGGCCAGCCACGATGTTGGGAGATTGTTGGGTGAACAATCTCCTCCCATTCGTCGTTCTCGGGAACTTTAGATTGCAATGAAACATGAGGGGGCACAGGGATACCAGGGACATGCTGGGGTTGGAAGGGAGGCCTCTCTAGTCTAGGTTGGACTACCCCTTGTTTAATCCAATTGAAAAATCTAGCTTGGAAGAGATGGTTTAAATCTTGAGGATCTGCATCAAAATGTATGAAGAATCTTGGCCTTCTAGGCTCTCTGTTCCAATTCCCTCTGCCCCTGTTATTTCGATCATGGCTTCCCCTACTGAAGAAGCTCACCTTGTATGCAACGTTTATTAGCAACTAGCTTCTTAAACAAACCATACATGACATCTCTTAATATGAAACAAAGTTTGGCTCAACAATCACATCAGACCCATGCAATCCAATCCATAAAATTCATGAGCAGGGGGTGAATAATGGTTCTTGGATATCCGAGGGGGTTGTATTGAGAGGAAAAGTGATAAAATGAAAGGGCGTAAGAACATGATTACTGCTCAACAAATCATTAAACAATCGATTGTGTAACAATAAAAAAATCATATCAGTTGTGATCCATCTCTGTGTTATTTTTTAATTGTTGTAATACAAAGTTTTATTTTAATTTTAAGAATAGGGCGTGCAAAATGAATATGGGATTGTGAGGGGATTTGTATTGAGTGAAAAAGTGAGAAAATGACAGGGGATTTAATGGATACTGTTCATAAAATAAAATAAATAATCAATAATCATAACTCTGTATTAAAATCAATCCAAAAAGAACCAACATTCACTGTTCCTCAATTGTATACAAAACTGCTTGATGTTTCAATAACTAAATTTCTTAGAATTCCTTAATTTATAACAGTCTGTGCAATCATAACTTATAAAAG